>JAKDEW010000763.1:0-129577 GCA_021963965.1 Artemisiospiza belli
AAAATAGCCTGAGAGGAAATCAGCTGCATTGCAAAGGACCAAAAGGTGCCAAAACTAAGCTCACAGATGTTGCAAAAGCAGGGCAAAAAGTCAAGGAGCAAGACACAACTTAGGGGGCAAGATGTGAGGGACATGGCAAGAACACTTAAAATAATAAACAAAAAAAAAAAGAAAAAATCTTTCCCAAAGTCAAAGCCATCAAAATGCAGGCAGGCCATACACCACCAAGGGCAGGCACATGCAGCAAAGCTTGTCAAAATTGATCCCCACTGAAGGCCAAAACAGAAAAGAAGGACCTACAAACACGCTGGAATGAAGAACCATCAAAGGAATTGCAATTGCGGGAGAAAAAAGAAAATTTGGGAAATTTAGTGACTCTAAGAAAATGGCCCGGGGTTTTATCAGGTGCAGTGCAAAGGACAAAAAGGTGCCAAAACTAAGCTCACAGATGTTGCAAAAGCAGGGGAAAAAGTCAAGGAGGAAGACACAACTTAGGGGGCAAGATATGAGGGACATGGCATGAATACTTAAAACAAACAAAAAAAAAAAAAGAAAAAATCTTTCCCAAAGTCAAAGCCATCAAAATGCAGGCAGGCCATACGCCAGCAAGGGCAGGCACATGCAGCAAAGCTTGTCAAAATTGATCCCCACTGAAGGCCAAAACAGAAAAGAAGGACCTACAAACACGCTGGAAAGGAGTCAATATCAAAGGAATTGCAATTGGAGGAGAAAAAAAAAAAATTTGGGAAATTTAGTGACTCTAAGAAAGTGGCCTGGGGTATTAGCAGGTGCAGTGCAAAGGACGAAAAGGTGCCAAAACTAAGCTCACAGATGTTGCAAAAGCAGGGGAAAAAGTCAAGGAGGAAGACACAACTTAGGGGGCAAGATATGAGGGACATGGAATGAATACTTAAACAAAAAACCAACCAAAAAAAGAAAAAAATCTTTCCCAAAAGTCAAAGCCATCAAAAATGCAGGCAGGCCATAGGCCACCAAGGGCAGGCACATGCAGCAAAGCTTGCCAAAATTGATCCCCACTGAAGGCCAAAACAGAAAAGAAGGACCTACAAACACGCTCGAAAGGAGTCAAAATCAAAGGAATTGCAATTGGAGGAGAAAAAAAGAAAATTTGGGAAATTTAGTGACTCTTAGAAAATTGTCTGGGGTTTTATCAGGTGCATTGCAAAGGACCAAAAGGTGCCAAAACTAAGCTCACAAATGTTGCAAAAGCTGGGGAAAAAGTCAAGGAGGAAGACACAACTTAGGGGGCAAGATATGAGGGACATGGCATGAACACTTCAGAAAACAACCAAAAAAAGAAAAAAATCTTTCTCAAAGTCAAAGCCATCAAAAGGCATGGCCTGCCATGAAGTGCAGGGACATGCAACAAAGATTCCTCTATTGGTCCCCATTGAAATCGCAAGATCCGTTTTCCGCTTCCCGATAGGAAATGAAATTTCCTTTCGAGAAGGGAAAAGGAATCTTGCGAATCCCAAAAGAAAGGCTTAAAAACACTCTGGAAAGGAGATAAGTTCAAATGAAATGCAATTGAAAAAAGCAGAAATCGGGAATTTTAGTCTCTTCAAAAAATAGGCTGTGAGGAAATCAGATGCATTGCAAAGGATCAAAAGGTGCCAAAACTAAGCTCACAGATGTTGCAAAAGCAGGGGAAAAAGTCTAGGAGGAAGACACAACTTAGGGGGCAAGATATGAGGGACATGGCATGAACACTTCAGAAAACAACCAAAAAAAGAAAAAAATCTTTCCCAAAGTCAAAGCCATCAAAATGCAGGCAGGCCATACGCCAGCAAGGGCAGGCACATGCAGCAAAGCTTGCCAAAATTGATCCCCACTGAAGGCCAAAACAGAAAAGAAGGACCTACAAACACGCGGGAATGGAGACAACATCAAAGGAATTGCAATTGGAGGAGAAAAAAAAGAAAATTTGGGAAATTTAGTGACTCTAAGAAAATGGCCTGGGTTTATATCAGGTGCAGTGCAAAGGACCAAAAGATGCCAAAACTAAGCTCACAGATGTTGCAAAAGCAGGGGAAAAAGTCAAGGAGGAAGACACAACTTAGGGGGCAAGATATGAGGGACATGGCATGAACACTTCAGAAAACAACCAAAAAAAGAAAAAAATCTTTCCCAAAGTCAAAGCCATCAAAAGGCATGGCCTGCCATCAAGTGCAGGGACATGCAACCAAAGATTCCTCTATTGGCCCCCATTGAAATCGCAAGATTCCTTTTCCCTTCCCGAAAGGAAATGAAATTTCCTTTCAGGAAGGGAAAAGGAATCTTGCGAATCCCAAAAGAAAGGCTTACAAACACTCTGGAAAGGAGATAGGATCAAATGAAATGCAATTGAAAAAAGCAGAAAATCGTGAATTTTCGTCGCTTAAAAAATAGGCTGTGAGGAAATCAGCTGCATTGCAAAGGACCAAAAGGTGCCAAAACTAAGCTCACAGATGTTGCAAAAGCAGGGGAAAAAGTCAAGGAGGAAGACACAACTTAGGGGTCAATATGTGAGGGACATGGCATGAATACTTAAACAAAAAAAAAAAAAAAAAAAAGAAAAAAAATCTTTCCCAAGTCAAAGCCATCAAAATGCAGGCAGGCCATACGCCACCAAGGGCAGGCACATGCAGCAAAGCTTGCCAAAATTGATCCCCACTGAAGGCCAAAACAGAAAAAAGGACCTACATACACGCTCGAAAGGAGTCAAAATCAAAGGAATTGCAATTGGAGGAGAAAAAAAGAAAATTTGGGAAATTTAGTAACTCTAAGAAAATGGCCCGGGGTTTTATCAGGTGCAGTGCAAAGGACAAAAAGGTGCCAAAACTAAGCTCACAGATGTTGCAAAAGCAGGGGAAAAAGTCTAGGAGGAAGACACATCTTAGGGGGCAAGATATGAGGGACATGGCATGAATACTTACAATAATAAAAAAAAAAAAGAAAAAAAAATCTTTCCCAAAGTCAAAGCCATCAAAATGCAGGCAGGCCATACGCCACCAAGGGCAGGCACATGCAGCAAAGCTTGTCAAAATTGATCCCCACTGAAGGCCAAAACAGAAAAGAAGGACCTACAAACACGCTGGAAAGGAGTCAACATCAAAGGAATTGCAATTGGAGGAGAAAAATGAAAATTTTGGAAATTAGTGACTCTAAGAAAATGGCCTGGGTTTATATCAGGTGCAGTGCAAAGGACCAAAAGGTGCCAAAACTAAGCTCACAGGTGTTGCAAAAGCAGGGGAAAAAGTCAAGGAGGAAGACACAACTTAGGGGGCAAGATGTGAGGGACATGGCATGAATACTTAAAATAATAAAAAAAAAAAAAAGAAAAAATCTTTCCCAAAGTCAAAGCCATCAAAATGCAGGCAGGCCATACGCCACCGAGGGCAGGCACATGCAGCACAGCTTGCCAAAATTGATCCCCACTGAAGGCCAAAACAGAAAAGAAGGACCTACAAACACGCTGGAATGGAGACAACATCAAAGGAATTGCAATTGGAGGAGAAAAAAAGAAAATTTGGGAAATTTAGTGGACTCTAAGGAAAATGGCCTGGGTTTATATCAGGTGCAGTGCAAAGGACCAAAAGATGCCAAAACTAAGCTCACAGATGTTGCAAAAGCAGGGAAAAAGTCAAGGAGGAAGACAAAACTTAGGGGGCAAGATATGAGGGACATGGCATGAACACTTCAGAAAACAACCAAAAAAAGAAAAAAATCTTTCCCAAAGTCAAAGCCATCAAAAGGCATGGCCTGCCATGAAGTGCAGGGACATGCACCAAAGATTCCTCTATTGGCCCCCATTGAAATCGCAAGATTCCTTTTCCCTTCCCAAAAGGAAATGAAATTTCCTTTCAGGAAGGGAAAAAGGAATCTTGCGAATCCCAAAAGAAAGGCTTACAAACACTCTGGAAAGGAGATAGGATCAAATGAAATGCAATTGAAAAAAGCAGAAAATCGTGAATTTTCGTCTCTTAAAAAATAGGCTGTGAGGAAATCAGCTGCATTGCAAAGGACCAAAAGGTGCCAAAACTAAGCTCACAGATGTTGCAAAAGCAGGGGAAAAAGTCAAGGAGGAAGACACAACTTAGGGGGCAAGATATGAGGGACATGGCAGGACTACTTAAAACAAAAAAGAAAAAAAAAGAAAAAATCTTTCCCAAAGTCAAAGCCATCAAAATGCAGGCAGGCCATAGGCCACCAAGGGCAGGCACATGCAGCAAAGCTTGCCAAAATTGATCCCCACTGAAGGCCAAAACAGAAAAGAAGGACCTACAAACACGCTGGAAAGGAGTCAATATCAAAGGAATTGCAATTGGAGGAGAAAAAAAAAAAATTTGGGAAATTTAGTGACTCTAAAAAAGTGGCCTGGGGTATTAGCAGGTGCAGTGCAAAGGACCAAAAGGTGCCAAAACTAAGCTCACAGATGTTGCAAAAGCAGGGGAAAAAAGTCAAGGAGGAAGACACAACTTAGGGGGCAAGATATGAGGGACATGGCATGAACACTTCAGAAAACAACCAAAAAAAGAAAAAAATCTTTCTCAAAGTCAAAGCCATCAAAAGGCATGGCCTGCCATCAAGTGCAGGGACATGCAACAAAGATTCCTCTATTGGCCCCCATTGAAATCGCAAGATTCCTTTTCGCTTCCCGATATGAAATGTAATTTCCTTTCGAGAAGGGGAAAAGGAATCTTGCGAATCTCAAATGAAAGGCTTACAAACACTCTGGAAAGGAGATAGGATCAAATGAAATGCAATTGAAAAAAGCAGAAATCGGGAATTTTAGTCTCTTCAAAAAATAGGCTGTGAGGAAATCAGCTGCATTGCAAAGGATCAAAAGGTGCCAAAACTAAGCTCACAGATGTTGCAAAAGCAGGGGAAAAAGTCTAGGAGGGAAGACACAACTTAGGGGGCAAGATATGAGGGACATGGCATGAACACTTCAGAAAACAACCAAAAAAAGAAAAAAATCTTTCCCAAAGTCAAAGCCATCAAAATGCAGGCAGGCCATACGCCACCAAGGGCAGGCACATGCAGCAAAGCTTGCCAAAATTGATCCCCACTGAAGGCCAAAACAGAAAAGAAGGACCTACAAACACGCTGGAATGGAGACAACATGAAAGGATTTGCAATTGGAGGAGAAAAAAAGTAAATTTGGGAAATTTAGTGACTCTAAGAAAATGGCCTGGGTTTATATCAGGTGCAGTGCAAAGGACCAAAAGATGCCGAAACTAAGCTCACAGATGTTGCAAAAGCTGGGGAAAAAGTGAAGGAGGAAGACACAACTTAGGGGGCAAGATATGAGGGACATGGCATGAATACTTAAAATAATAAAAAAAAAAAAAAGAAAAAATCTATCGCAAAGTTAAAGCCATCAAAATGCAGGCAGGCCATACGCCAGCAAGGGCAGGCACATGCAGCAAAGCTTGCCAAAATTGATCCCCACTGAAGGCCAAAACAGAAAAGAAGGACCTACAGACACGCTGGAAAGAATCAACATCAAAGGAATTGCAACTGGAAGAGAAAAAAAGAAAATTTGGGAAATTTAGTGACTGTAAGAAAATGGCCTGGGGTTTTATCAGGTGCCGTGCAAAGAACCAAAAGATGCCAAAACTAAGCTCACAAATGTTGCAAAAGCAGGGGAAAAAGTCAAGGAGGAAGACACAACTTAGGGGGCAAGATATGAGGGACATGGCATGAATACTTCAGAAAACAACCAAAAAAAGAAAAAAATCTTTCCCATAGTCAAAGCCATCAAAAGGCATGGCCTGCCATCAAGTGCAGGGACATGCACCAAAGATTCCTCTATTGGTCCCCATTGAAATCGCAAGATTCCTTTTCCCTTCCCGAAAGGAAATCAAATTTCCTTTCGGGAAGGGAAAAGGAATCTTGCGGATCCCAAAAGAAAGGCTTACAAACACTCTGGAAAGGAGATAGGTTCAAATGAAATGCAATTGAAAAAAGCAGAAAATCGGGACTTATTGTCTCTCCAAAAGTAGGCTGTGAGGAAATCAGCTGCATTGCAAAGGACCAAAAGGTGCCAAAACTAAGCTCACAGATGTTGCAAAAGCAGGGGAAAAAGTCAAGGAGGAAGACACAACTTAGGGGGCAAGATATGAGGGACATGGCATGAACACTTCAGAAAACAACCAAAAAAAGAAAAAAATCTTTCCCAAAGTCAAAGCCATCAAAATGCAGGCAGGCCATACGCCACCAAGGGCAGGCACATGCAGCAAAGCTTGCCAAAATTGATCCCCACTGATGGCCAAAACAGAAAAGAAGGACCTACAAACACGCTGGAATCGAGACAACATCAAAAGAATTGCAATTGTGGGAGAAAAAAAGAAAATTTGGGAAATTTAATGACTCTAAGAAAATGGCCCGGTGTTTTATCAGGTGCAGTGCAAAGGCCCAAAGATGCCAAAACTAAGCTCACAGATGTTGCAAAAGCAGGGGAAAAAGTCAAGGAGGAAGACAGAACTTAGGGGGCAAGATATGAGGGACATGGCATGAACACTTCAGAAAACAACCAAAAAAAGAAAAAAATCTTTCCCAAAGTCAAAGCCATCAAAAGGCATGGCCTGCCATCAAGTGCAGGGACATGCACCAAAGATTCCTCTATTGGTCCCCATTGAAATCGCAAGATTCCCTTTCCCTTCCCGAAAGGAAATGAAATTTCCTTTCGGGAAGGGAAAAGGAATCTTGCGGATCCCAAAAGAAAGGCTTACAAACACTCTGGAAAGGAGATAGGATCAAATGAAATGCAATTGAAAAAAGCAGAAAATCTGGAATTTTAGTCTCTTAAAAAATAGGCTGTGAGGAAATCAGCTGCATTGCAAAGGACGAAAAGGTGCCAAAACTAAGCTCACAGATGTTGCAAAAGCAGGGGAAAAAGTCAAGGAGCAAGACACAATTTAGGGGGTAAGATGTGAGGGACATGGCAAGAACACTTAAAATAATAAACAAAAAAAAAAAGAAAAAATCTTTCCCAAAGTCAAAGCCATCAAAATGCAGGCAGGCCATACACCACCAAGGGCAGGCACATGCAGCAAAGCTTGCCAAAATTGATCCCCACTGAAGGCCAAAACAGAAAAGAAGGACCTACAAACACGCTGGAAAGAATCAACATCAAAGGAATTGCAACTGGAAGAGAAAAAAAAGAAAATTTGGAAAATTTAGTGACTGTAAGAAAATGGCCCGGTGTTTTATCAGGTGCAGTGCAAAGGCCCAAAGATGCCAAAACTAAGCTCACAGATGTTGCAAAAGCAGGGGAAAAAGTCAAGGAGGAAGACAGAACTTAGGGGGTAAGATTTGAGGGACATGGCATGAACACTTCAGAAAACAACCAAAAAAAGAAAAAAATCTTTCCCATAGTCAAAGCCATCAAAAGGCATGGCCTGCCATCAAGTGCAGGGACATGCACCAAAGATTCCTCTATTGGTCCCCATTGAAATCGCAAGATTCCTTTTCCCTTCCGAAAGGAAATGAAATTTCCTTTCGGGAAGGGAAAAGGAATCTTGCGGATCCCAAAAGAAAGGCTTACAAACACTCTGGAAAGGAGATAGGTTCAAATGAAATGCATTTGAAAAAAGCAGAAAATCGGGAATTTTAGTCTCTACAAAAAATAGGCTGTGAGGAAATCAGCTGCATTGCAAAGGACCAAAAGGTGCCAAAACTAAGCTCACAGATGTTGCAAAAGCAGGGGAAAAAGTCAAGGAGGAAGACACAACTTAGGGGGCAAGATATGAGGGACATGGCATGAATACTTAAAATAATTAAAAAAAAAAAAAAGAAAAAATCTTTCAAAAAGTCAAAGCCATCAAAATGCAGGCATGTCATACGCAACAAGGGCAGGCACATGCAGCAAAGCTTGCCAAAATTGATCCCCACTGAAGGCCAAAACAGAAAAAAGGTCTTACATACACGCTCGAAAGGAGTCAAAATCAAAGGAATTGCAATTGGAGGAGAAAAAAGAAAAATTTGGGAAATTTAGTAACTCTAAGAAAATGGCCCGGGGTTTTATCAGGTGCAGTGCAAAGGACAAAAAGGTGCCAAAACTAAGCTCACAGATGTTGCAAAAGCAGGGAAAAAGTCAAGGAGGAAGACACAACTTAGGGGGCAAGATATGAGGGACATGGCATGAATACTTAAAACAAACAAAAAAAAAAAAAAGAAAAAATCTTTCCCAAAGTCAAAGCCATCAAAATGCAGGCAGGCCATACGCCACCAAGGGCAGGCACATGCAGCAAAGCTTGTCAAAATTGATCCCCACTGAAGGCCAAAACAGAAAAGAAGGACCTACAAACACGCTGGAAAGGAGTCAATATCAAAGGAATTGCAATTGGAGGAGAAAAAAAAAAAAATTTGGGAAATTTAGTGACTCTAAGAAAGTGGCCTGGGGTATTAGCAGGTGCAGTGCAAAGGACGAAAAGGTGCCAAAACTAAGCTCACAGATGTTGCAAAAGCAGGGGAAAAAGTCAAGGAGGAAGACACAACTTAGGGGGCAAGATATGAGGGACATGGCATGAATACTTAAACAAAAAAAACAACCAAAAAAAGAAAAAAATCTTTCCCAAAGTCAAAGCCATCAAAATGCAGGCAGGCCATACGCCACCAAGGGCAGGCACATGCAGCAAAGCTTGCCAAAATTGATCCCCACTGAAGGCCAAAACAGAAAAGAAGGACCTACAAACACGCTCGAAAGGAGTCAAAATCAAAGGAATTGCAATTGGAGGAGAAAAAAAGAAAATTTGGGAAATTTAGTGACTCTTAGAAAATTGTCTGGGGTTTTATCAGGTGCATTGCAAAGGACCAAAGGTGCCAAAACTAACCTCACAAATGTTGCAAAAGCAGAGGGAAAAAGTCAAGGAGGAAGACACAACTTAGGGGGCAAGATATGAGGGACATGGCATGAACACTTCAGAAAACAACCAAAAAAAGAAAAAAATCTTTCTCAAAGTCAAAGCCATCAAAAGGCATGGCCTGCCATGAAGTGCAGGGACATGCAACAAAGATTCCTCTATTGGTCCCCATTGAAATCGCAAGATCCGTTTTCGCTTCCCGATAGGAAATGAAATTTCCTTTCGAGAAGGGAAAAGGAATCTTGCGAATCCCAAAAGAAAGGCTTACAAACACTCTGGAAAGGAGATAGGATCAAATGAAATGCAATTGAAAAAAGCAGAAATCGGGAATTTTAGTCTCTTCAAAAAATTAGGCTGTGAGGAAATCAGCTGCATTGCAAAGGATCAAAAGGTGCCAAAACTAAGCTCACAGATGTTGCAAAAGCAGGGGAAAAAGTCAAGGAGGAAGACACAACTTAGGGGGCAAGATATGAGGGACATGGCATGAACACTTCAGAAAACAACCAAAAAAAAGAAAAAAAATCTTTCCCAAAGTCAAAGCCATCAAAATGCAGGCAGGCCATACGCCAGCAAGGGCAGGCACATGCAGCAAAGCTTGCCAAAATTGATCCCCACTGAAGGCCAAAACAGAAAAGAAGGACCTACAAACACGCGGGAATGGAGACAACATCAAAGGAATTGCAATTGGAGGAGAAAAAAAGAAAATTGGGAAATTTAGTGACTCTAAGAAAATGGCCTGGGTTTATATCAGGTGCAGTGCAAAGGACCAAAAGATGCCAAAACTAAGCTCACAGATGTTGCAAAAAGCAGGGGAAAAAGTCAAGGAGGAAGACACAACTTAGGGGGCAAGATATGAGGGACATGGCATGAACACTTCAGAAAACAACCAAAAAAAGAAAAAAATCTTTCCCAAAGTCAAAGCCATCAAAAGGCATGGCCTGCCATCAAGTGCAGGGACATGCACCAAAGATTCCTCTATTGGCCCCCATTGAAATCGCAAGATTCCTTTTCCCTTCCCGAAAGGAAATGAAATTTCCTTTCAGGAAGGGAAAAGGAATCTTGCGAATCCCAAAAGAAAGGCTTACAAACACTCTGGAAAGGAGATAGGTTCAAATGAAATGCAATTGAAACAAGCAGAAAATCGTGAATTTTCGTCGCTTAAAAAATAGGCTGTGAGGAAATCAGCTGCATTGCAAAGGACCAAAAGGTGCCAAAACTAAGCTCACAGATGTTGCAAAAGCAGGGGAAAAAGTCAAGGAGGAAGACACAACTTAGGGGTCAATATGTGAGGGACATGGCATGAATACTTAAACAAAAAAAAAAAAAAAAAAAAAGAAAAAAATCTTTCCCAAAGTCAAAGCCATCAAAATGCAGGCAGGCCATACGCCACCAAGGGCAGGGACATGCAGCAAAGCTTGCCAAAATTGATCCCCACTGAAGGCCAAAACAGAAAAAAGGACCTACATACACGCTCGAAAGGAGTCAAAATCAAAGGAATTGCAATTGGAGGAGAAAAAAAGAAAATTTGGGAAATTTAGTAACTCTAAGAAAATGGCCCGGGGTTTTATCAGGTGCAGTGCAAAAGACAAAAAGGTGCCAAAAACTAAGCTCACAGATGTTGCAAAAGCAGGGGAAAAAGTCTAGGAGGAAGACACATCTTAGGGGGCAAGATATGAGGGACATGGCATGAATACTTACAATAATAAAAAAAAAAAGAAAAAAAAAATCTTTCCCAAAGTCAAAGCCATCAAAATGCAGGCAGGCCATACGCCACCAAGGGCAGGCACATGCAGCAAAGCTTGTCAAAATTGATCCCCACTGAAGGCCAAAACAGAAAAGAAGGACCTACAAACACGCTGGAAAGGAGACAACATCAAAGGAATTGCAATTGGAGGAGAAAAATGAAAATTTTGGAAATTTAGTGACTCTAAGAAAATGGCCTGGGTTTCTATCAGGTGCAGTGCAAAGGACCAAAAGGTGCCAAAACTAAGCTCACAGGTGTTGCAAAAGCAGGGGAAAAAGTCAAGGAGGAAGACACAACTTAGGGGGCAAGATGTGAGGGACATGGCATGAATACTTAAAATAATAAAAAAAAAAAAAAGAAAAAAATCTTTCCCAAAGTCAAAGCCATCAAAATGCAGGCAGGCCATACGCCACCGAGGGCAGGCACATGCAGCACAGCTTGCCAAAATTGATCCCCACTGAAGGCCAAAACAGAAAAGAAGGACCTACAAACACGCGGGAATGGAGACAACATCAAAGGAATTGCAATTGGAGGAGAAAAAAAAGAAAATTTGGGAAATTTAGTGACTCTAAGAAAATGGCCTGGGTTTATATCAGGTGCAGTGCAAAGGACCAAAAGATGCCAAAACTAAGCTCACAGATGTTGCAAAAGCAGGGGAAAAAGTCAAGGAGGAAGACACAACTTAGGGGGCAAGATATGAGGGACATGGCATGAACACTTCAGAAAACAACCAAAAAAAGAAAAAAATCTTTCTCAAAGTCAAAGCCATCAAAAGGCATGGGCCTGCCATCAAGTGCAGGGACATGCAACAAAGATTCCTCTATTGGCCCCCATTGAAATCGCAAGATTCCTTTTCGCTTCCCGATAGGAAATGAAATTTCCTTTCGAGAAGGGAAAAGGGAATCTTGCGAATCTCAAATGAAAGGCTTACAAACACTCAGGAAAGGAGATAGGATCAAATGAAATGCAATTGAAAAAAGCAGAAATCGGGAATTTTAGTCTCTTCAAAAAATAGGCTGTGAGGAAATCAGCTGCATTGCAAAGGACCAAAAGGTGCCAAAACTAAGCTCACAGATGTTGCAAAAGCAGGGGAAAAAGTCTAGGAGGAAGACACAACTTAGGGGGCAAGATATGAGGGACATGGCATGAACACTTCAGAAAACAACCAAAAAAAGAAAAAAATCTTTCCCAAAGTCAAAGCCATCAAAATGCAGGCAGGCCCATACGCCACCAAGGGCAGGCACATGCAGCAAAGCTTGCCAAAATTGATCCCCACTGAAGGCCAAAACAGAAAAGAAGGACCTACAAACACGCTGGAATGGAGACAACATCAAAGGATTTGCAATTGGAGGAGAAAAATGAAAATTTTGGAAATTTAGTGACTCTAAGAAAATGGCCTGGGTTTATATCAGGTGCAGTGCAAAGGACCAAAAGATGCCGAAACTAAGCTCACAGATGTTGCAAAAGCTGGGGAAAAAAGTGAAGGAGGAAGACACAACTTAGGGGGCAAGATATGAGGGACATGGCATGAATACTTAAAATAATAAAAAAAAAAAAAAAGAAAAAATCTATCGCAAAGTTAAAGCCATCAAAAATGCAGGCAGGCCATACACCACCAAGGGCAGGCACATGCAGCAAAGCTTGCCAAAATTGATCCCCACTGAAGGCCAAAACAGAAAAGAAGGACCTACAAACACGCTGGAAAGAATCAACATCAAAGGAATTGCAACTGGAAGAGAAAAAAAGAAAATTTGGGAAATTTAGTGACTGTAAGAAAATGGCCTGGGGTTTTATCAGGTGCCGTGCAAAGGACCAAAAGATGCCAAAACTAAGCTCACAAATGTTGCAAAAGCAGGGGAAAAAGTCAAGGAGAAGACACAACTTAGGGGGCAAGATATGAGGGGACATGGCATGAATACTTCAGAAAACAACCAAAAAAAGAAAAAAATCTTTCCCAAAGTCAAAGCCATCAAAAGGCATGGCCTGCCATCAAGTGCAGGGACATGCACCAAAGATTCCTCTATTGGTCCCCATTGAAATCGCAAGATTCCTTTTCCCTTCCCGAAAGGAAATCAAATTTCCTTTCGGGAAGGGAAAAGGAATCTTGCGGATCCCAAAAGAAAGGCTTACAAACACTCTGGAAAGGAGATAGGATCAAATGAAATGCAATTGAAAAAAGCAGAAAATCGTGAATTTTCGTCTCTTAAAAAATAGGCTGTGAGGAAATCAGCTGCATTGCAAAGGACCAAAAGGTGCCAAAACTAAGCTCACAGATGTTGCAAAAGCAGGGGAAAAAGTCAAGGAGGAAGACACAACTTAGGGGGCAAGATATGAGGGACATGGCAGGACTACTTAAAACAAAAAAGAAAAAAAAAAAGAAAAAAATCTTTCTCCAAAGTCAAAGCCATCAAAATGCAGGCAGGCCATAGGCCACCCAAGGGCAGGCACATGCAGCAAAGCTTGCCAAAATTGATCCCCACTGAAGGCCAAAACAGAAAAGAAGGACCTACAAACACGCTGGAAAGGAGTCAATATCAAAGGAATTGCAATTGGAGGAGAAAAAAAAAAAAATTTGGGAAATTTATTGACTCTAAAAAAGTGGCCTGGGGTATTAGCAGGTGCAGTGCAAAGGACCAAAAGGTGCCAAAACTAAGCTCACAGATGTTGCAAAAGCAGGGGAAAAAGTCAAGGAGGAAGACACAACTTAGGGGGCAAGATATGAGGGACATGGCATGAACACTTCAGAAAACAACCAAAAAAAGAAAAAAATCTTTCTCAAAGTCAAAGCCATCAAAAGGCATGGCCTGCCATCAAGTGCAGGGACATGCAACAAAGATTCCTCTATTGGCCCCCATTGAAATCGCAAGATTCCTTTTCGCTTCCCGATAGGAAATGAAATTTCCTTTCGAGAAGGGAAAAGGAATCTTGCGAATCTCAAATGAAAGGCTTACAAACACTCTGGAAAGGAGATAGGATCAAATGAAATGCAATTGAAAAAAGCAGTAATCGGGAATTTTAGTCTCTTCAAAAAATAGGCTGTGAGGAAATCAGCTGCATTGCAAAGGATCAAAAGGTGCCAAAACTAAGCTCACAGATGTTGCAAAAGCAGGGGAAAAAGTCTAGGAGGAAGACACAACTTAGGGGGCAAGATATGAGGGACATGGCATGAACACTTCAGAAAACAACCAAAAAAAGAAAAAAATCTTTCCCAAAGTCAAAGCCATCAAAATGCAGGCAGGCCATACGCCACCAAGGGCAGGCACATGCAGCAAAGCTTGCCAAAATTGATCCCCACTGAAGGCCAAAACAGAAAAGAAGGACCTACAAACACGCTGGAATGGAGACAACATCAAAGGATTTGCAATTGGAGGAGAAAAATGAAAATTTTGGAAATTTAGTGACTCTAAGAAAATGGCCTGGGTTTATATCAGGTGCAGTGCAAAGGACCAAAAGATGCCGAAACTAAGCTCACAGATGTTGCAAAAGCTGGGGAAAAAGTGAAGGAGGAAGACACAACTTAGGGGGCAAGATATGAGGGACATGGCATGAATACTTAAAATAATAAAAAAAAAAAAAAGAAAAATCTATCGCAAAGTTAAAGCCATCAAAATGCAGGCAGGCCATACGCCAGCAAGGGCAGGCACATGCAGCAAAGCTTGCCAAAATTGATCCCCACTGAAGGCCAAAACAGAAAAGAAGGACCTACAAACACGCTGGAAAGAATCAACATCAAAGGAATTGCAACTGGAAGAGAAAAAAAGAAAATTTGGGAAATTTAGTGACTGTAAGAAAATGGCCGGGGGTTTTATCAGGTGCCGTGCAAAGGACCAAAAGATGCCAAAACTAAGCTCACAAATGTTGCAAAAGCAGGGGAAAAAGTCAAGGAGGAAGACACAACTTAGGGGGCAAGATATGAGGGACATGGCATGAATACTTCAGAAAACAACCAAAAAAAGAAAAAAATCTTTCCCATAGTCAAAGCCATCAAAAGGCATGGCCTGCCATCAAGTGCAGGGACATGCACCAAAGATTCCTCTATTGGTCCCCATTGAAATCGCAAGATTCCTTTTCCCTTCCCGAAAGGAAATCAAATTTCCTTTCGGGAAGGGAAAAGGAATCTTGCGGATCCCAAAAGAAAGGCTTACAAACACTCTGGAAATGAGATAGGTTCAAATGAAATGCAATTGAAAAAAGCAGAAAATCGGGACTTATTGTCTCTCCAAAAGTAGGCTGTGAGGAAATCAGCTGCATTGCAAAGGACCAAAAGGTTCCAAAACTAAGCTCACAGATGTTGCAAAAGCAGGGGAAAAAGTCAAGGAGGAAGACACAACAGGGGGCAGGATATGAGGGACATGGCATGAATACTTACAATAATAAAAAAAAAAAAAAAGCAAAAATCTTTCCCAAACTCAAAGCCATCAAAATGCAGGCAGGCCATACGCCACCGAGGGCAGGCACATGCAGCAAAGCTTGCCAAAATTGATCCCCACTGATGGCCAAAACAGAAAAGAAGGACCTACAAACACGCTGGAATCGAGACAACATCAAAGGAATTGCGATTGTGGGAGAAAAAAAGAAAATTTGGGAAATTTAATGACTCTAAGAAAATGGCCCGGTGTTTTATCAGGTGCAGTGCAAAGGCCCAAAGATGCCAAAACTAAGCTCACAGATGTTGCAAAAGCAGGGGAAAAAGTCAAGGAGGAAGACAGAACTTAGGGGGCAAGATATGAGGGACATGGCATGAACACTTCAGAAAACAACCAAAAAAAGAAAAAAATCTTTCCCAAAGTCAAAGCCATCAAAAGGCATGGCCTGCCATCAAGTGCAGGGACATGCACCAAAGATTCCTCTATTGGTCCCCATTGAAATCGCAAGATTCCCTTTCCCTTCCCGAAAGGAAATGAAATTTCCTTTCGGGAAGGGAAAAGGAATCTTGCGGATCCCAAAAGAAAGGCTTACAAACACTCTGGAAAGGAGATAGGATCAAATGAAATGCAATTGAAAAAAGCAGAAAATCTGGAATTTTAGTCTCTTAAAAAATAGGCTGTGAGGAAATCAGCTGCATTGCAAAGGACCAAAAGGTGCCAAAACTAAGCTCACAGATGTTGCAAAAGCAGGGGAAAAAGTCAAGGAGCAAGACACAACTTAGGGGGCAAGATGTGAGGGACATGGCAAGAACACTTAAAATAATAAACAAAAAAAAAAAGAAAAAATCTTTCCCAAAGTCAAAGCCATCAAAATGCAGGCAGGCCATACACCACCAAGGGCAGGCACATGCAGCAAAGCTTGCCAAAATTGATCCCCACTGAAGGCCAAAACAGAAAAGAAGGACCTACAAACACGCTGGAAAGAATCAACATCAAAGGAATTGCAACTGGAAGAGAAAAAAAGAAAATTTGGAAAATTTAGTGACTGTAAGAAAATGGCCCGGTGTTTTATCAGGTGCAGTGCAAAGGCCCAAAGATGCCAAAACTAAGCTCACAGATGTTGCAAAAGCAGGGGAAAAAGTCAAGGAGGAAGACAGAACTTAGGGGGTAAGATTTGAGGGACATGGCATGAACACTTCAGAAAACAACCAAAAAAAGAAAAAAAATCTTTCCCATAGTCAAAGCCATCAAAAGGCATGGCCTGCCATCAAGTGCAGGGACATGCACCAAAGATTCCTCTATTGGTCCCCATTGAAATCGCAAGATTCCTTTTCCCTTCCCGAAAGGAAATGAAATTTCCTTTCGGGAAGGGAAATGAATCTTGCGGATCCCAAAAGAAAGGCTTACAAACACTCTGGAAAGGAGATAGGTTCAAATGAAATGCATTTGAAAAAAGCAGAAAATCGGGAATTTTAGTCTCTACAAAAAATAGGCTGTGAGGAAATCAGCTGCATTGCAAAGGACCAAAAGGTGGCAAAACTAAGCTCACAGATGTTGCAAAAGCAGGGGAAAAAGTCAAGGAGGAAGACACAACTTAGGGGGCAAGATATGAGGGACATGGCATGAATACTTAAAATAATTAAAAAAAAAAAAAAAGAAAAAATTTTTCAAAAAGTCAAAGCCATCAAAATGCAGGCATGTCATACGCCACCAAGGGCAGGCACATGCAGCAAAGCTTGCCAAAATTGATCCCCACTGAAGGCCAAAACAGAAAAGAAGGACCTACAAACACGCTGGAAAGGAGTCACCATCAAAGGAATTGCAATTGGAAGAGAAAAAAGAAAATTTTGGAAATTTAATGACTCTAAGAAAATGGCCTGGGTTTATATCAGGTGCAGTGCAAAGGACCAAAAGGTGCCAAAACTAAGCTCACAGATGTTGCAAAAGCAGGGGAAAAAGTCAAGGAGGAAGACACAACTTAGGGGGCAAGATATGAGGGACATGGCATGAACACTTCAGAAAACAACCAAAAAAAGAAAAAAATCTTTACCAAAGTCAAAGCCATCAAAAGGCATGGCCTGCCATCAAGTGCAGGGACATGCAAGAAAGATTCCTCTATTGGTCCCCATTGAAATCGCAAGATTCCTTTTCCCTTCCCAAAAGGAAATGAAATTTCCTTTCGGGAAGGGAAAAGGAATCTTGCGAATCCCAAAAGAAAGGCTTACAAACACTCTGGAAAGGAGATTGGATCAAATGAAATGCAATTGAGAAAAGCAGAAAATTGTGAATTTTAGTCTCTTCAAAAAATAGGCTGTGAGGAAATCAGCTGCATTGCAAAGGACCAAAAGGTGGCAAAACTAAGCTCACAGATGTTGCAAAAGCAGGGCAAAAGTCAAGGAGCAAGACACAACTTAGGCGGCAAGATGTGAGGTACATGGCATGAACACTTAAAATAATAAAAAAAAAAAAAAGAAAAAATCTTTCCCAAAGTCAAAGCCATCAAAATGCAGGCAGGCCATACGCCACCAAGGGCAGGCACATGCAGCAAAGCTTGCCAAAATTGATCCCCACTGAAGACCAAAACAGAAAAGAAGGACCTGCAAACACGCTGGAATGGAGAACCATCAAAGGAATTGCAATTGAAGGAGAAAAAAGAAAATTTGGGAAATTAAGTGACTCTAAGAAAATGGCCCGGGGTTTTATCAGGTGCAGTGCAAAGGACAAAAAGGTGCCAAAACTAAGCTCACAGATGTTGCAAAAGCAGGGGAAAAAGTCTAGGAGGAAGACACAACTTAGGGGGCACGATGTGAGGGACATGGCATGAATACTTACAATAATAAAAAAAAAAAGAAGAAAAAATCTTTCCCAAAGTCAAAGCCATCAAAATGCAGGTAGGCCACATGCCACCAAGGGCAGGCACATGCAACAAAGCTTGTCAAAATTGATCCCCACTGAAGGCCAAAACAGAAAAGAAGGACCTACAAACACGCTGGAAAGGAGTCAACATCAAAGGAATTGCAATTGGAGGAGAAAAAAGAAAATTTGGGAAATTTAGTGACTCTAAGAAAATGGCCTGGGTTTATATCAGGTGCAGTGCAAAGGACCAAAAGGTGCCAAAACTAAGCTCACAGATGTTGCAAAAGCAGGGGAAAAAGTCAAGGAGCAAGACACAACTTAGGGGGCAAGGTGTGAGGGACATGGCATGAATACTTAAAATAATAAAAAAATAAAAAGAAAAAATCTTTCCCAAAGTCAAAGCCATCAAAATGCAGGCAGGCCATACGCCACCAAGGGCAGGCACATGCAGCAAAGCTTGCCAAAATTGATCCCCACTGAAGGCCAAAACAGAAAAGAAGGACCTACAAACACGCTGGAATGGAGACAACATCAAAGGAATTGCCACTGGAGGAGAAAAAAAGAAAATTTGGGAAATTTATTGACTCTAGGAAAATGGCCTGGCAGTATATCATGTGCAGTGCAAAGGAGCAAAAGATGCCAAAAACTAAGCTCACAGATGTTGCAAAAGCAGGGGAAAAAGTCAAGGAGGAAGACAGAACTTAGGGGGCAAGATATGAGGGACACGGCATGAACACTTCAGAAAACAACCAAAAAAAGAAAAAAATCTTTCCCAAAGTCAAAGCCTTTAAAAGGCATGGCCTGCCATCAAGTGCAGGGACATGCACCAAAGATTCCTCTATTTGTCCCCATTGAAATCGCAAGATTCCCTTTCCCTTCCCGAAAGGAAATGAAATTTCCTTTCGGGAAGGGAAAAGGAATCTTGCGGATCCCAAAAGAAAGGCTTACAAACACTCTGGAAAGGAGATAGGATCAAATGAAATGCAATTGAAAAAAGCAGAAAATCGTGAATTTTCGTCTCTTAAAAAATAGGCTGTGAGGAAATCAGCTGCATTGCAAAGGACCAAAAGGTGCCAAAACTAAGCTCACAGATGTTGCAAAAGCAGGGGAAAAAGTCAAGGAGGAAGACACAACTTAGGGGGCAAGATATGAGGGACATGGCATGAATACTTAAAACAAAAAAGAAAAAAAAAAGAAAAAATCTTGCCCAAAGTCAAAGCCATCAAAATGCAGGCAGGCCATACGCCAGCAAGGGCAGGCACATGCAGCAAAGCTTGCCAAAATTGATCCCCACTGAAGGCCAAAACAGAAAAGAAGGACCTACAAACACGCTGGAATCGAGACAACATCAAAGGAATTGCAATTGCAGGAGAAAAAAGAAAATTTAGGAAATTTAATGACTCTTAGAAAGTGGCCTGGCGTATTAGCAGGTGCATTGCAAAGGACCAAAAGGTGCCAAAACTAAGCTCACAGATGTTGCAAAAGCAGGGGAAAAAGTCAAGGAGGAAGACACAACTTAGGGGGCAAGATATGAGGGACATGGCATGAATACATATATAAAAAAAATAAAATAGAAAAAATCTTTCCCAAAGTCAAAGCCATCAAAATGCAGGCAGGCCATAGGCCACCAAGGGCAGGCACATGAAGCAAAGCTTGCCAAAATTGATCCCCACTGAAGGCCAAAACAGAAAAGAAGGACCTACAAACACGCTCGAAAGGTGTCAAAATCAAAGGAATTGCAATTGGAGGAGAAAAAACGAAAATTTGGGAAATTTAGTGACTCTAAGAAAATGGTCTGGGGTTTTATCAGGTGCATTGCAAAGGACCAAAAGGCGCCAAAACTAAGCTCACAAATGTTGCAAAAGCAGGGGAAAAAGTCAAGGAGGAAGACACAACTTAGGGGGCAAGATATGAGGGACATGGCATGAACACTTCAGAAAACAACCAAAAAAAGAAAAAAATCTTTCCCAAAGTCAAAGCCATCAAAAGGCATGGCCTGCCATCAAGTGCAGGGACATGCAACAAAGATTCCTCTATTGGTCCCCATTGAAATCGCAAGATTCCTTTTCCCTTCCCGAAAGGAAATGAAATTTCCTTTCGGGAAGGGAAAAGGAATCTTGCGAATCCCAAAAGAAAGGCTTACAAACACTCTGGAAAGGAGATTGGATCAAATGAAATGCAATTGGGAAAAGCAGAAAATTGTGTGAATTTTAGTCTCTTCAAAAAATAGGCTGTGAGGAAATCAGCTGCATTGCAAAGGACCAAAAGGTGCCAAAACTAAGCTCACAGATGTTGCAAAAGCAGGGCAAAAGTCAAGGAGCAAGACACAACTTAGGCGGCAAGATGTGAGGTACATGGCATGAACACTTAAAATAATAAAAAAAAAAAAGAAAAAATCTTTCCCAAAGTCAAAGCCATCAAAATGCAGGCAGGCCATACGCCACCAAGGGCAGGCACATGCAGCAAAGCTTGCCAAAATTGATCCCCACTGAAGACCAAAACAGAAAAGAAGGACCTACAAACACGCTGGAATGGAGAACCATCAAAGGAATTGCAATTGAAGGAGAAAAAAGAAAATTTGGGAAATTTAGTGACTCTAAGAAAATGGCCCGGGGTTTTATCAGTTGCAGTGCAAAGGACAAAAAGGTGCCAAAACTAAGCTCACAGATGTTGCAAAAGCAGGGGAAAAAGTCTAGGAGGAAGACACAACTTAGGGGGCACGATGTGAGGGACATGGCATGAATACTTACAATAATAAAAAAAAAAAGAAGAAAAAATCTTTCCCAAAGTCAAAGCCATCAAAATGCAGGTAGGCCATACGCCACCAAGGGCAGGCACATGCAACAAAGCTTGTCAAAATTGATCCCCACTGAAGGCCAAAACAGAAAAGAAGGACCTACAAACACGCTGGAAAGGAGTCAACATCAAAGGAATTGCAATTGGAGGAGAAAAAAGAAAATTTTGGAAATTTTGTGACTCTAAGAAAATGGCCTGGGTTTATATCAGGTGCAGTGCAAAGGACCAAAAGGTGCCAAAACTAAGCTCACAGATGTTGCAAAAGCAGGGGAAAAAGTCAAGGAGGAAGACAGAATTTAGGGGGCAAGATATGAGGGACACGGCATGAACACTTCAGAAAACAACCAAAAAAAGAAAAAAATCTTTCCCAAAGTCAAAGCCTTTAAAAGGCATGGCCTGCCATCAAGTGCAGGGACATGCACCAAAGATTCCTCTATTTGTCCCCATTGAAATCGCAAGATTCCCTTTCCCTTCCCGAAAGGAAATGAAATTTCCTTTCGGGAAGGGAAAAGGAATCTTGCGGATCCCAAAAGAAAGGCTTACAAACACTCTGGAAAGGAGATAGGATCAAATGAAATGCAATTGAAAAAAGCAGAAAATCTGGAATTTTAGTCTCTTAAAAAATAGGCTGTGAGGAAATCAGCTGCATTGCAAAGGACCAAAAGGTGCCAAAACTAAGCTCACAGATGTTGCAAAAGCAGGGGAAAAAGTCAAGGAGGAAGACACAACTTAGGGGGCAAGATGTGAGGGACATGGCATGAATACTTAAAATAATAAAAAAAAAAAAAAAGAAAAAATCTTTCCCAAAGTCAAAGCCATCATAGTGCAGGCAGGCCATACGCCAGCAAGGGCAGGCACATGCAGCAAAGCTTGCCCAAAATTGATCCCCACTGAAGGCCAAAACAGAAAAGAAGGACCTACAAACACGCTCGAAAGGTGTCAAAATGAAAGGAATTGCAATTGGAGGAGAAAAAAAGAAAATTTGGGAAATTTAGTGACTCTAAGAGAATGGTCTGGGGTTTTATCAGGTGCATTGCAAAGGACCAAAAGGCGCCAAAACTAAGCTCACAAATGTTGCAAAAGCAGGGGAAAAAGTCAAGGAGGAAGACACAACTTAGGGGGCAAGATATGAGGGACATGGCATGAACACTTCAGAAAACAACCAAAAAAAGAAAAAAATCTTTCCCAAAGTCAAAGCCATCAAAAGGCATGGCCTGCCATCAAGTGCAGGGACATGCACCAAAGATTCCTCTATTGGTCCCCATTGAAATCGCAAGATTCCTTTTCCCTTCCCGAAAGGAAATGAAATTTCCTTTCGGGAAGGGAAAAGGAATCTTGCGGATCCCAAAAGAAAGGCTTACAAACACTCTGGAAATGAGATAGGATCAAATGAAATGCAATTGAAAAAAGCAGAAATCGGGAATTTTAGTCTCTTCAAAAAATAGGCTGTGAGGAAATCAGCTGCATTGCAAAGGACCAAAAGGTGCCAAAACTAAGCTCACAGATGTTGCAAAAGCAGGGCAAAATGTCAAGGAGCAAGACACAACTTAGGGGGCAAGGTGTGAGGGACATGGCAAGAACACTTAAAATAATAAAAAAATAAAAAGAAAAAATCTTTCCCAAAGTCAAAGCCATCAAAATGCAGGCAGGCCATACGCCACCAAGGGCAGGCACATGCAGCAAAGCTTGCCAAAATTGATCGCCACTGAAGGCCAAAACAGAAAAGAAGGACCTACAAACACGCTGGAATGGAGACAACATCAAAGGAATTGCAACTGGAGGAGAAAAAAAGAAAATTTGGGAAATTTATTGACTCTAGGAAAATGGCCTGGCAGTATATCATGTGCAGTGCAAAGGAGCAAAAGATGCCAAAAACTAAGCTCACAGATGTTGCAAAAGCAGGGGAAAAAGTCAAGGAGGAAGACACAACTTAGGGGGCAAGATATGAGGGACACGGCATGAACACTTCAGAAAACAACCAAAAAAAGAAAAAAATCTTTCCCAAAGTCAAAGCCTTTAAAAGGCATGGCCTGCCATCAAGTGCAGAGACATGCACCAAAGATTCCTCTATTTGTCCCCATTGAAATCGCAAGATTCCCTTTCCCTTCCCGAAAGGAAATGAAATTTCCTTTCGGGAAGGGAAAAGGAATCTTGCGAATCCCAAAAGAAAGGCTTACAAACACTCTGGAAAGGAGATAGGATCAAATGAAATGCAATTGAAAAAAGCAGAAAATCGGGAATTTTAGTCTCTTAAAAAATAGGCTGTGAGGAAATCAGCTGCATTGCAAAGGACCAAAAGGTGCCAAAACTAAGCTCACAGATGTTGCAAAAGCAGGGGAAAAAGTCAAGGAGGAAGACACAACTTAGGGGGCAAGATGTGAGGGACATGGCATGAATACTTAAAATAATAAAAAAAAAAAAAGAAAAAATCTTTCCCAAAGTCAAAGCCATCATAGTGCAGGCAGGCCATACGCCAGCAAGGGCAGGCACATGCAGCAAAGCTTGCCCAAATTGATCCCCACTGAAGGCCAAAACAGAAAAGAAGGACTTACAAACACGCTGGAAAGGAGTCAACATCAAAGGAATTGCAATTGGAAGAGAAAAAAGAAAATTTTGGAAATTTAATGACTCTAAGAAAATGGCCTGGGTTTATATCAGGTGCAGTGCAAAGGACCAAACGGTGCCAAAACTAAGCTCACAAATGTTGCAAAAGCAGGGGAAAAAGTCAAGGAGGAAGACACAACTTAGGGGGCAAGATATGAGGGACATGGCATGAACACTTCAGAAAACAACCAAAAAAAGAAAAAAATCTTTACCAAAGTCAAAGCCATCAAAAGGCATGGCCTGCCATCAAGTGCAGGGACATGCAAGAAAGATTCCTCTATTGGTCCCCATTGAAATCGCAAGATTCCTTTTCCCTTCCCAAAAGGAAATGAAATTTCCTTTCGGGAAGGGAAAAGGAATCTTGCGAATCCCAAAAGAAAGGCTTACAAACACTCTGGAAAGGAGATAGGTTCAAATGAAATGCAATTGAAAAAAAGCAGAAAATCGGGAATTTTAGTCTCTACCAAAAAAGAGCTGTGAGGAAATCAGCTGCATTGCAAAGGACCAAAAGGTGCCAAAACTAAGCTCACAGATGTTGCAAAAGCAGGGGAAAAAGTCAAGGAGCAAGACACAATTTAGGGGGCAAGATATGAGGGACATGGCATGAATACTTAAAACAAAAAAGAAAAAAAAAAGAAAAAATCTTTCCCAAAGTCAAAGCCATCAAAATGCAGGCAGGCCATACGCCACCAAGGGCAGGCACATGCAGCAAAGCTTGCCAAAATTGATCCCCACTGAAGGCCAAAACAGAAAAGAAGGACCTAAAAAACACGCTGGAATCGAGACAACATCAAAGGAATTGCAATTGCAGGAGAAAAAAGAAAATTTAGGAAATTTAATGACTCTTAGAAAGTGGCCTGGCGTATTAGCAGGTGCAGTGCAAAGGACCAAAAGGTGCCAAAACTAAGCTCACAGATGTTGCAAAAGCAGGGGAAAAAGTCAAGGAGGAAGACACAACTTAGGGGGCAAGATGTGAGGGACATGGCATGAATACTTAAAATAATAGAAAAAAAAAAAGAAAAAATCTTTCCCAAAGTCAAAGCCATCAAAATGCAGGCAGGCCATACGCCACCAAGGGCAGGCACATGCAGCAAAGCTTGCCAAAATTGATCCCCACTGAAGGCCAAAACAGAAAAGAAGGACCTACAAACACGCTGGAATGGAGACAACATCAAAGGAATTGCAACTGGAGGAGAAAAAAAGAAAATTTGGGAAATTTATTGACTCTAGGAAAATGGCCTGGCAGTATATCATGTGCAGTGCAAAGGAGCAAAAGATGCCAAAAACTAAGCTCACAGATGTTGCAAAAGCAGGGGAAAAAGTCAAGGAGGAAGACAGAACTTAGGGGGCAAGATATGAGGGACACGGCATGAACACTTCAGAAAACAACCAAAAAAAGAAAAAAATCTTTCCCAAAGTCAAAGCCTTTAAAAGGCATGGCCTGCCATCAAGTGCAGGGACATGCACCAAAGATTCCTCTATTTGTCCCCTTTGAAATCGCAAGATTCCCTTTCCCTTCCCGAAAGGAAATGAAATTTCCTTTCGGGAAGGGAAAAGGAATCTTGCGGATCCCAAAAGAAAGGCTTACAAACACTCTGGAAAGGAGATAGGATCAAATGAAATGCAATTGAAAAAAGCAGAAAATCGGGAATTTTAGTCTCTTAAAAAATAGGCTGTGAGGAAATCAGCTGCTTTGCAAAGGACCAAAAGGTGCCAAAACTAAGCTCACAGATGTTGCAAAAGCAGGGGAAAAAGTCAAGGAGGAAGACACAACTTAGGGGGCAAGATGTGAGGGACATGGCATGAATACTTAAAATAATAAAAAAAAAAAAAAGAAAAAATCTTTCCCAAAGTCAAAGCCATTATAGTGCAGGCAGGCCATACGCCAGCAAGGGCAGGCACATGCAGCAAAGCTTGCCAAAATTGATCCCCACTGAAGGCCAAAACAGAAAAGAAGGACCTACAAACACGCTGGAAAGGAGTCAATATCAAAGGAATTGCAATTGGAGGAGAAAAAAAGAAAATTTGGGAAATTTAGTGACTCTAAGAAAATGGTCTGGGGTTTTATCAGGTGCATTGCAAAGGACCAAAAGGCGCCAAAACTAAGCTCACAAATGTTGCAAAAGCAGGGGAAAAAGTCAAGGAGGAAGACACAACTTAGGGAGCAAGATATGAGGGACATGGCATGAACACTTCAGAAAACAACCAAAAAAAGAAAAAAATCTTTCCCAAAGTCAAAGCCATCAAAAGGCATGGCCTGCCATCAAGTGCAGGGACATGAACCAAAGATTCCTCTATTGGCCCCCATTGAAATCGCAAGATTCCTTTTCCCTTCCCGAAAGGAAATGAAATTTCCTTTCGGGAAGGGAAAAGGAATCTTGCGGATCCCAAAAGAAAGGCTTACAAACACTCTGGAAATGAGATAGGATCAAATGAAATGCAATTGAAAAAAGCAGAAATCGGGAATTTTAGTCTCTTCAAAAAATAGGCTGTGAGGAAATCAGCTGCATTGCAAAGGATCAAAAGGTGCCAAAACTAAGCTCACAGATGTTGCAAAAGCAGGGCAAAAAGTCTAGGAGGAAGACACAACTTAGGGGGCAAGATATGAGGGACATGGCATGAACACTTCAGAAAACAACCAAAAAAAGAAAAAAATCTTTCCCAAAGTCAAAGCCATCAAAATGCAGGCAGGCCATTCGCCACCAAGGGCAGGCCCATGCAGCAAAGCTTGCCAAAATTGATCCCCACTGAAGGCCAAAACAGAAAAGAAGGACCTACAAACACGCTGGAATGGAGAACCATCAAAGGAATTGCAATTGCAGGAGAAAAAAGAAAATTTGGGAAATTTAGTAACTCTAAGAAAATGGCCCGGGGTTTTATCAGGTGCAGTGCAAAGGACAAAAAGGTGCCAAAACTAAGCTCACAGATGTTGCAAAAGCAGGGGAAAAAGTCTAGGAGGAAGACACATCTTAGGGGGCAAGATATGAGGGACATGGCATGAATACTTACAATAATAAAAAAAAAAAGAAGACAAAATCTTTCCCAAAGTCAAAGCCATCAAAATGCAGGCAGGCCATACACCACCAAGGGCAGGCACATGCAGCAAAGCTTGTCAAATTTGATCCCCACTGAAGGCCAAAACAGAAAAGAAGGACCTACAAACACGCTGGAAAGGAGTCAACATCAAAGGAATTGCAATTGGAGGAGAAAAATGAAAATTTGGGAAATTTAGTGATTCTAAGAAAATGGCCTGGGTTTATATCAGGTGCAGTGCAAAGGACCAAAAGGTGCCAAAACTAAGCTCACAGATGTTGCAAAAGCAGGGGAAAAAGTCAAGGAGGAAGACACAACTTAGGGGGCAAGGTGTGAGGGACATGGCATGAATACTTAAAATAATAAAAAAAAAAAAAGAAAAAATCTTTCCCAAAGTCAAAGCCATCAAAATGCAGGCAGGCCATACGCCACCAAGGGCAGGCACATGCAGCAAAGCTTGCCAAAATTGATCCCCACTGAAGGCCAAAACAGAAAAGAAGGACCTACAAACACGCTGGAATGGAGACAACATCAAAGGAATTGCAATTGGAGGAGAAAAAAAGAAAATTTGGGAAATTTAGTGACTCTAAGAAAATGGCCTGGGTTTATATCAGGTGCAGTGCAAAGGACCAAAAGATGCCAAAAGTAAGCTCACAGATGTTGCAAAAGCAGGGGAAAAAGTCAAGGAGGAAGACAGAACTTAGGGGGCAAGATATGAGGGACATGGCATGAACACTTCAGAAAACAACCAAAAAAAGAAAAAAATCTTTCCCAAAGTCAAAGCCATCAAAAGGCATGGCCTGCCATCAAGTGCAGGGACATGCACCAAAGATTCCTCTATTGGTCCCCATTGAAATCGCAAGATTCCTTTTCCCTTCCCGAAAGGAAATGAAATTTCCTTTCGGGAAGGGAAAAGGAATCTTGCGAATCCCAAAAGAAAGGCTTACAAACACTCTGGAAAGGAGATAGGATCAAATGAAATGCAATTGAAAAAAGCAGAAAATTGGGAATTTTAGTCTCTTCAAAAAATAGGCTGTGAGGAAATCAGCTGCATTGCAAAGGACGAAAAGGTGCCAAAACTAAGCTCACAGATGTTGCAAAAGCTGGGGAAAAAGTCAAGGAGGAAGGCACAACTTAGGGGGCAAGATATGAGGGACATGGCATGAACACTTAAAATATTAAAAAGAAAAAAAAGAAAAAATCTTTCCCAAAGTTAAAGCCATCAAAATGCAGGCAGGCCATACGCCACCAAGGGCAGGCACATGCAGCAAAGCTTGCCAAAATTGATCCCCACTGAAGGCCAAAACAGAAAAGAAGGACCTACAAACACGCTGGGAAAGGAGTCAATATCAAAGGAATTGCAATTGGAGGAGAAAAAAAAAAAATTTGGGAAATTTAGTGACTCTAAGAAAGTGGCCTGGGTTATTAGCAGGTGCAGTGCAAAGGACCAAAAGGTGCCAAAACTAAGCTCAGAGATGTTGCAAAAGCAGGGGAAAAAGTCAAGGAGGAAGACACAACTTAGGGGGCAAGATATGAGGGACATGGCATGAACACTTCAGAAAACAACCAAAAAAAGAAAAAAATCTTTCCCAAAGTCAAAGCCATCAAAAGGCATGGCCTGCCATCAAGTGCAGGGACATGCAACAAAGATTCCTCTATTGGTCCCCATTGAAATCGCAAGATTCCTTTTCGCTTCCCGATAGGAAATGAAATTTCCTTTCGAGAAGGGAAAAGGAATCTTGCGATTGTCAAAAGAAAGGCTTACAAACACTCTGGAAAGGAGATAGGATCAAATGAAATGCAATTGAAAAAAGCAGAAATCGGGAATTTTAGTCTCTTCAAAAAAATAGGCTGTGAGGAAATCAGCTGCATTGCAAAGGATCAAAAGGTGCCAAAACTAAGCTCACAGATGTTGCAAAAGCAGGGGAAAAAGTCTAGGAGGAAGACACAACTTAGGGGGCAAGATATGAGGGACATGGCATGAACACTTCAGAAAACAACCAAAAAAAGAAAAAAATCTTTCCCAAAGTCAAAGCCATCAAAATGCAGGCAGGCCATACGCCACCAAGGGCAGGCACATGCAGCAAAGCTTGCCAAAATTGATCCCCACTGAAGGCCAAAACAGAAAAGAAGGACCTACAAACACGCTGGAAAGGAGTCAACATCAAAGGAATTGCAATTGGAGGAGAAAAAAAGAAAATTTGGGAAATTTAGTGACTCTAAGAAAATGGCCTGGGGTTTTATCAGGTGCCGTGCAAAGGACCAAAAGATGCCAAAACTAAGCTCACAAATGTTGCAAAAGCAGGGGAAAAAGTCAAGGAGGAAGACACAACTTAGGGGGCAAGATATGAGGGACATGGCATGAACACTTGAGAAAACAACCAAAAAAAGAAAAAAATCTTTCCCATAGTCAAAGCGATCAAGAGGCATGGCCTGCCATCAAGTGCAGGGACATGCACCAAAGATTCCTCTATTGGTCCCCATTGAAATCGCAAGATTCCTTTTCCCTTCCCGAAAGGAAATGAAATTTCCTTTCGGGAAGGGAAAAGGAATCTTGCGGATCCCAAAAGAAAGGCTTACAAACACTCTGGAAAGGAGATAGGTTCAAATGAAATGCAATTGAAAAAAGCAGAAAATCGGGACTTATCGTCTCTCCAAAAGTAGGCTGTGAGGAAATCAGCTGCATTGCAAAGGACCAAAAGGTGCCAAAACTAAGCTCACAGATGTTGCAAAAGCAGGGGAAAAAGTCAAGGAGGAAGACACAACTTAGGGGGCAAGATGTGAGGGACATGGCATGAACACTTAAAATAATAAAAAAAAAAAAAAGAAAAATTCTTTCCCAAAGTCAAAGCCATCAAAATGCAGGCAGGCCATACGCCACCAAGGGCAGGCACATGCAGCAAAGCTTGCCAAAATTGATCCCCACTGAAGGCCAAAACAGAAAAGAAGGACCTACAAACACGCTGGAAAGGAGTCAACATCAAAGGAATTGCAATTGGAAGAGAAAAAAGTAAAATTTGGAAATTTAATGACTCTAAGAAAATGGCCTGGGTTTATATCAGGTGCAGTGCAAAGGACCAAAAGGTGCCAAAACTAAGCTCACAGATGTTGCAAAAGCAGGGGAAAAAGTCAAGGAGCAAGACACAACTTAGGGGGCAAGATATGAGGGACATGGCATGAATACTTAAAATAATAAAAAAAAAAAAAAGAAAAAATCTTTCCCAAAGTCAAAGCCATCAAAATGCAGGCAGGCCATACGCCACCAAGGGCAGGCACATGCAGCAAAGCTTGCCAAAATTGATCCCCACTGAAGGCCAAAACAGAATAGAAGGACCTACAAACACGCTGGAATCGAGACCACATCAAAGGATTTGCAATTGGAGGAGATGAAAAGAAAATTTAGGAAATTTAATGACTCTTAGAAAGTTGCCTGGGGTATTAGCAGGTGCAGTGCAAAGGACCAAAAGGTGCCAAAACTAAGCTCACAGATGTTGCAAAAGCAGGGGAAAAATTCAAGGAGGAAGACACAACTTAGGGGGCAAGATATGAGGGACATGGCATGAATACTTAAACAAAAAAAAAAAAAAAAAAAAAGAAAAAAATCTTTCCCAAAGTCAAAGCCATCAAAATGCAGGCAGGCCATATGCCACCAAGGGCAGGCACATGCAGCAAAGCTTGCCAAAATTGATCCCAACTGAAGGCCAAAACAGAAAAGAAGGACCTACAAACACGCTCGAAAGGTGTCAAAATCAAAAGAAATTGCAATTGGAGGAGAAAAAAAGAAAATTTGGGAAATTTAATGACTCTAAGAAAATGGCCTGGGGTTTTATCAGGTGCATTGCAAAGGACCAAAAGGCGCCAAAACTAAGCTCACAAATTTTGCAAAAGCAGGGGAAAAAGTCAAGGAGGAAGACACAACGTAGGGGGGAAGATATGAGGGACATGGCATGAACACTTCAGAAAACAACCAAAAAAAGAAAAAAATCTTTCCCAAAGTCAAAGCCATCAAAAGGCATGGCCTGCCATCAAGTGCAGGGACATGCACCAAAGATTCCTCTATTGGTCCCCATTGAAATCGCAAGATTCCTTTTCCCTTCCCGAAAGGAAATGAAATTTCCTTTCGGGAAGGGAAAAGGAATCTTGCGAATCCCAAAAGAAAGGCTTACAAACACTCTGGAAAGGAGAAAGGATCAAATGAAATGCAATTGAAAAAAGCAGAAAATTGGGAATTTTAGTCTCTTCAAAAAATAGGCTGTGAGGAAATCAGCTGCATTGCAAAGGACCAAAAGGTGCCAAAACTAAGCTCACAGATGTTGCAAAAGCAGGGCAAAAAGTCAAGGAGCAAGACACAACTTAGGTCGCAAGATATGAGGGACATGGCATGAATACTTAAAACAAAAAAGAAAAAAAAAGAAAAAATCTTTCCCAAAGTCAAAGCCATCAAAATGCAGGCAGGCCATACGCCACCAAGGGCAGGCACATGCAGCAAAGCTTGCCAAAATTGATCCCCACTGAAGACCAAAACAGAAAAGAAGGACCTACAAACACGCTGGAATGGAGAACCATCAAAGGAATTGCAATTGCAGGAGAAAAAAGAAAATTTGGGAAATTTAGTGACTCTGAGAAAATGGCCCGGGGTTTTATCAGGTGCAGTGCAAAGGACAAAAAGGTGCCAAAACTAAGCTCACAGATGTTGCAAAAGCAGGGGAAAAAGTCTAGGAGGAAGACACAACTTAGGGGGCAAGATATGAAGGACATGGCATGAACACTTCAGAAAACAACCAAAAAAAGAAAAAAATCTTTCCCAAAGTCAAAGCCATCAAAATGCAGGCAGGCCATACGCCACCAAGGGCAGGCACATGCAGCAAAGGTTGCAAAATTGATCCCCACTGAAGGCCAAAACAGAAAAGAAGGACCTACAAACACGCTGGAAAGGAGTCAACATCAAAGGAATTGCAATTGGAGGAGAAAAATGAAAATTTGGGAAATTTAGTGACTCTAAGAAAATGGCCCGGGGTTTATATCAGGTGCAGTGCAAAGGACCAAAAGATGCCAAAACTAAGCTCACAGATGTTGCAAAAGCAGGGGAAAAAGTCAAGGAGGAAGACACAACTTAGGGGGCAAGATGTGAGGGACATGGCATGAATATTTAAAATAATAAAAAAAAAAAAAGAAAAAATCTTTCCCAAAGTCAAAGCCATCAAAATGCAGGCAGGCCATATGCCACCAAGGGCAGGCACATGCAGCAAAGCTTGCCAAAATTGATCCCCACTGAAGGCCAAAACAGAAAAGAAGGACCTACAAACACGCTGGAATGGAGACAACATCAAAGGAATTGCAATTGGAGGAGAAAAAAAGAAAATTTGGGAAATTTAGTGACTCTAAGAAAATGGCCTGGCAGTATATCATGTGCAGTGCAAAGGACCAAAGATGCCAAAACTAAGCTCACAGATGTTGCAAAAGCAGGGGAAAAAGTCAAGGAGGAAGACACAACTTAGGGGGCATGATATGAGGGACATGGCATGAATACTTAAAATATTAAAAAAAAAAAAAAGAAAAAATCTTTCCCAAAGTCAAAGCCATCAAAATGCAGGCAGGCCATACGCCACCAAGGGCAGGCACATGCAGCAAAGCTTGCCAAAATTGATCCCCACTGAAGGCCAAAACAGAAAAGAAGGACCTACAAACACGCTGGAAAGGAGTCAACATCAAAGGAATTGCAACTGGAGGAGAAAAAAAGAAAATTTGGGAAATTTAATGACTCTAAGAAAATGGCCTGGCAGTATATCATGTGCAGTGCAAAGGAGCAAAAGATGCCAAAACTAAGCTCACAGATGTTGCAAAAGCAGGGGAAAAAGTCAAGGAGGAAGACAGAACTTAGGGGGCAAGATATGAGGGACACGGCATGAACACTTCAGAAAACAACCAAAAAAAGAAAAAAATCTTTCCCAAAGTCAAAGCCTTTAAAAGGCATGGCCTGCCATCAAGTGCAGGGACATGCACCAAAGATTCCTCTATTTGTCCCCATTGAAATCGTAAGATTCCCTTTCCCTTTCCGAAAGGAAATGAAATTTCCTTTCGGGAAGGGAAAAGGAATCTTGCGGATCCCAAAAGAAAGGCTTACAAACACTCTGTAAAGGAGATAGGATCAAATGAAATGGAATTGAAAAAAGCAGAAAATTGGGAATTTTAGTCTCTTAAAAAATAGGCTGTGAGGAAATCAGCTGCATTGCAAAGGACCAGAAGGTGCCAAAACTAAGCTCACAGATGTTGCAAAAGCAGGGGAAAAAGTCAAGGAGGAAGACAGAACTTAGGGGGCAAGATGTGAGGGACATGACATGAATACTTAAAATAATAAAAAAAAAAAAAGAAAAAATCTTTCCCAAAGTCAAAGCCATCAAAGTGCAGGCAGGCCATACGCCACCAAGGGCAGGCACATGCAGCAAAGCTTGCCAAAATTGATCCCCACTGAAGGCCAAAACAGAAAAGAAGGACCTACAAACACGCTGGAATGGAGACAACATCAAAGGATTTGCAATTGGAGGAGATGAAAAGAAAATTTAGGAAATTTAATGACTCTTAGAAACTGGCCTGGGGTATTAGCAGGTGCAGTGCAAAGGACCAAAAGGTGCCAAAACTAAGCTCACAGATGTTGCAAAAGCAGGGGAAAAAGTCAAGGAGGAAGACACAACTTAGGGGGCAAGATATGAGGGACATGTAATGAATACTTAAAGAAAAAAAAAAAAAAAAGAAGAAAAAATCTTTCCCAAAGTCAAAGCCATCAAAATGCAGGCAGGCCATACGCCACCAAGGGCAGGCACATGCAGCAAAGCTTGCCAAAATTGATCCCCACTGAAGGCCAAAACAGAAAAGAAGGACCTACAAACACGCTTGAAAGGAGTCAAAATCGAAGGAATTGCAATTGGAGGAGAAAAAAAGAAAATTTGGGAAATTTAGTGACTCTAAGAAAATGGTCTGGGGTTTTATCAGGTGCATTGCAAAGGACCAAAAGGCGCCAAAACTAAGCTCACAAATGTTGCAAAAGCAGGGGAAAAAGTCAAGGAGGAAGACACAATTAGGGAGCAAGATATGAGGGACATGGCATGAACACTTCAGAAAACAACCAAAAAAAGAAAAAAATCTTTCCCAAAGTCAAAGCCATCAAAAGGCATGGCCTGCCATCAAGTGCAGGGACATGCAACAAAGATTCCTCTATTGGTCCCCATTGAAATCGCAAGATTCCTTTTCGCTTCCCGATAGGAAATGAAATTTCCTTTCGAGAAGGGAAAAGGAATCTTGCGATTGTCAAAAGAAAGGCTTACAAACACTCTGGAAAGGAGATAGGATCAAATGAAATGCAATTGAAAAAAGCAGAAATCGGGAATTTTAGTCTCTTCAAAAAATAGGCTGTGAGGAAATCAGCTGCATTGCAAAGGACCAAAAGGTGCCAAAACTAAGCTCACAGATGTTGCAAAAGCAGGGGAAAAAGTCTAGGAGGAAGACACAACTTAGGGGGCAAGATATGAGGGACATGGCATGAACACTTCAGAAAACAACCAAAAAAAGAAAAAAATCTTTCCCAAAGTCAAAGCCATCAAAATGCAGGCAGGCCATACGCCACCAAGGGCAGGCACATGCAGCAAAGCTTGCCAAAATTGATCCCCACTGAAGGCCAAAACAGAAAAGAAGGACCTACAAACACGCTGGAAAGGAGTCAACATCAAAGGAATTGCAATTGGAGGAGAAAAAAAGAAAATTTGGGAAATTTAGTGACTCTAAGAAAATGGCCTGGGGTTTTATCAGGTGCCGTGCAAAGGACCAAAAGATGCCAAAACTAAGCTCACAAATGTTGCAAAAGCAGGGGAAAAAGTCAAGGAGGAAGACACAACTTAGGGGGCAAGATATGAGGGACATGGCATGAACACTTGAGAAAACAACCAAAAAAAGAAAAAAATCTTTCCCATAGTCAAAGCGATCAAGAGGCATGGCCTGCCATCAAGTGCAGGGACATGCACCAAAGATTCCTCTATTGGTCCCCATTGAAATCGCAAGATTCCTTTTCCCTTCCCGAAAGGAAATGAAATTTCCTTTCGGGAAGGGAAAAGGAATCTTGCGGATCCCAAAAGAAAGGCTTACAAACACTCTGGAAAGGAGATAGGTTCAAATGAAATGCAATTGAAAAAAGCAGAAAATCGGGACTTATCGTCTCTCCAAAAGTAGGCTGTGAGGAAATCAGCTGCATTGCAAAGGACCAAAAGGTGCCAAAACTAAGCTCACAGATGTTGCAAAAGCAGGGGAAAAAGTCAAGGAGGAAGACACAACTTAGGGGGCAAGATGTGAGGGACATGGCATGAACACTTAAAATAATAAAAAAAAAAAAAAGAAAAATTCTTTCCCAAAGTCAAAGCCATCAAAATGCAGGCAGGCCATACGCCACCAAGGGCAGGCACATGCAGCAAAGCTTGCCAAAATTGATCCCCACTGAAGGCCAAAACAGAAAAGAAGGACCTACAAACACGCTGGAAAGGAGTCAACATCAAAGGAATTGCAATTGGAGGAGAAAAAAGTAAAATTTGGAAATTTAATGACTCTAAGAAAATGGCCTGGGTTTATATCAGGTGCAGTGCAAAGGACCAAAAGGTGCCAAAACTAAGCTCACAGGTGTTGCAAAAGCAGGGGAAAAAGTCAAGGAGGAAGACACAACTTAGGGGTCAAGATATGAGGGACATGGCATGAATACTTAAAATAATAAAAAAAAAAAAAAGAAAAAATCTTTCCCAAAGTCAAAGCCATCAAAATGCAGGCAGGCCATACGCCACCAAGGGCAGGCACATGCAGCAAAGCTTGCCAAAATTGATCCCCACTGAAGGCCAAAACAGAATAGAAGGACCTACAAACACGCTGGAATCGAGACCACATCAAAGGATTTGCAATTGGAGGAGATGAAAAGAAAATTTAGGAAATTTAATGACTCTTAGAAAGTTGCCTGGGGTATTAGCAGGTGCAGTGCAAAGGACCAAAAGGTGCCAAAACTAAGCTCACAGATGTTGCAAAAGCAGGGGAAAAATTCAAGGAGGAAGACACAACTTAGGGGGCAAGATATGAGGGACATGGCATGAATACTTAAACAAAAAAAAAAAAAAAAAAAAAAGAAAAAAATCTTTCCCAAAGTCAAAGCCATCAAAATGCAGGCAGGCCATATGCCACCAAGGGCAGGCACATGCAGCAAAGCTTGCCAAAATTGATCCCAACTGAAGGCCAAAACAGAAAAGAAGGACCTACAAACACGCTCGAAAGGTGTCAAAATCAAAAGAAATTGCAATTGGAGGAGAAAAAAAGAAAATTTGGGAAATTTAATGACTCTAAGAAAATGGCCTGGGGTTTTATCAGGTGCATTGCAAAGGACCAAAAGGCGCCAAAACTAAGCTCACAAATTTTGCAAAAGCAGGGGAAAAAGTCAAGGAGGAAGACACAACGTAGGGGGGAAGATATGAGGGACATGGCATGAACACTTCAGAAAACAACCAAAAAAAGAAAAAAATCTTTCCCAAAGTCAAAGCCATCAAAAGGCATGGCCTGCCATCAAGTGCAGGGACATGCACCAAAGATTCCTCTATTGGTCCCCATTGAAATCGCAAGATTCCTTTTCCCTTCCCGAAAGGAAATGAAATTTCCTTTCGGGAAGGGAAAAGGAATCTTGCGAATCCCAAAAGAAAGGCTTACAAACACTCTGGAAAGGAGAAAGGATCAAATGAAATGCAATTGAAAAAAGCAGAAAATTGGGAATTTTAGTCTCTTCAAAAAATAGGCTGTGAGGAAATCAGCTGCATTGCAAAGGACCAAAAGGTGCCAAAACTAAGCTCACAGATGTTGCAAAAGCAGGGCAAAAAGTCAAGGAGCAAGACACAACTTAGGTCGCAAGATATGAGGGACATGGCATGAATACTTAAAACAAAAAAGAAAAAAAAAGAAAAAATCTTTCCCAAAGTCAAAGCCATCAAAATGCAGGCAGGCCATACGCCACCAAGGGCAGGCACATGCAGCAAAGCTTGCCAAAATTGATCCCCACTGAAGACCAAAACAGAAAAGAAGGACCTACAAACACGCTGGAATGGAGAACCATCAAAGGAATTGCAATTGCAGGAGAAAAAAGAAAATTTGGGAAATTTAGTGACTCTGAGAAAATGGCCCGGGGTTTTATCAGGTGCAGTGCAAAGGACAAAAAGGTGCCAAAACTAAGCTCACAGATGTTGCAAAAGCAGGGGAAAAAGTCTAGGAGGAAGACACAACTTAGGGGGCAAGATATGAAGGACATGGCATGAACACTTCAGAAAACAACCAAAAAAAGAAAAAAATCTTTCCCAAAGTCAAAGCCATCAAAATGCAGGCAGGCCATACGCCACCAAGGGCAGGCACATGCAGCAAAGGTTGCAAAATTGATCCCCACTGAAGGCCAAAACAGAAAAGAAGGACCTACAAACACGCTGGAAAGGAGTCAACATCAAAGGAATTGCAATTGGAGGAGAAAAATGAAAATTTGGGAAATTTAGTGACTCTAAGAAAATGGCCTGGGTTTATATCAGGTGCAGTGCAAAGGACCAAAAGATGCCAAAACTAAGCTCACAGATGTTGCAAAAGCAGGGGAAAAAGTCAAGGAGGAAGACACAACTTAGGGGGCAAGATGTGAGGGACATGGCATGAATATTTAAAATAATAAAAAAAAAAAAAGAAAAAATCTTTCCCAAAGTCAAAGCCATCAAAATGCAGGCAGGCCATATGCCACCAAGGGCAGGCACATGCAGCAAAGCTTGCCAAAATTGATCCCCACTGAAGGCCAAAACAGAAAAGAAGGACCTACAAACACGCTGGAATGGAGACAACATCAAAGGAATTGCAATTGGAGGAGAAAAAAAGAAAATTTGGGAAATTTAGTGACTCTAAGAAAATGGCCTGGCAGTATATCATGTGCAGTGCAAAGGACCAAAGATGCCAAAACTAAGCTCACAGATGTTGCAAAAGCAGGGGAAAAAGTCAAGGAGGAAGACACAACTTAGGGGGCATGATATGAGGGACATGGCATGAATACTTAAAATATTAAAAAAAAAAAAAGAAAAAATCTTTCCCAAAGTCAAAGCCATCAAAATGCAGGCAGGCCATACGCCACCAAGGGCAGGCACATGCAGCAAAGCTTGCCAAAATTGATCCCCACTGAAGGCCAAAACAGAAAAGAAGGACCTACAAACACGCTGGAAAGGAGTCAACATCAAAGGAATTGCAACTGGAGGAGAAAAAAAGAAAATTTGGGAAATTTAATGACTCTAAGAAAATGGCCTGGCAGTATATCATGTGCAGTGCAAAGGAGCAAAAGATGCCAAAACTAAGCTCACAGATGTTGCAAAAGCAGGGGAAAAAGTCAAGGAGGAAGACAGAACTTAGGGGGCAAGATATGAGGGACACGGCATGAACACTTCAGAAAACAACCAAAAAAAGAAAAAAATCTTTCCCAAAGTCAAAGCCTTTAAAAGGCATGGCCTGCCATCAAGTGCAGGGACATGCACCAAAGATTCCTCTATTTGTCCCCATTGAAATCGTAAGATTCCCTTTCCCTTTCCGAAAGGAAATGAAATTTCCTTTCGGGAAGGGAAAAGGAATCTTGCGGATCCCAAAAGAAAGGCTTACAAACACTCTGTAAAGGAGATAGGATCAAATGAAATGGAATTGAAAAAAGCAGAAAATTGGGAATTTTAGTCTCTTAAAAAATAGGCTGTGAGGAAATCAGCTGCATTGCAAAGGACCAGAAGGTGCCAAAACTAAGCTCACAGATGTTGCAAAAGCAGGGGAAAAAGTCAAGGAGGAAGACACAACTTAGGGGGCAAGATGTGAGGGACATGGCATGAATACTTAAAATAATAAAAAAAAAAAAAGAAAAAATCTTTCCCAAAGTCAAAGCCATCAAAGTGCAGGCAGGCCATACGCCACCAAGGGCAGGCACATGCAGCAAAGCTTGCCAAAATTGATCCCCACTGAAGGCCAAAACAGAAAAGAAGGACCTACAAACACGCTGGAATGGAGACAACATCAAAGGATTTGCAATTGGAGGAGATGAAAAGAAAATTTAGGAAATTTAATGACTCTTAGAAACTGGCCTGGGGTATTAGCAGGTGCAGTGCAAAGGACCAAAAGGTGCCAAAACTAAGCTCACAGGTGTTGCAAAAGCAGGGGAAAAAGTCAAGGAGGAAGACACAACTTAGGGGGCAAGATATGAGGGACATGTAATGAATACTTAAAGAAAAAAAAAAAAAAAAGAAGAAAAAATCTTTCCCAAAGTCAAAGCCATCAAAATGCAGGCAGGCCATACGCCACCAAGGGCAGGCACATGCAGCAAAGCTTGCCAAAATTGATCCCCACTGAAGGCCAAAACAGAAAAGAAGGACCTACAAACACGCTTGAAAGGAGTCAAAATCGAAGGAATTGCAATTGGAGGAGAAAAAAAGAAAATTTGGGAAATTTAGTGACTCTAAGAAAATGGTCTGGGGTTTTATCAGGTGCATTGCAAAGGACCAAAAGGCGCCAAAACTAAGCTCACAAATGTTGCAAAAGCAGGGGAAAAAGTCAAGGAGGAAGACACAATTAGGGAGCAAGATATGAGGGACATGGCATGAACACTTCAGAAAACAACCAAAAAAAGAAAAAAATCTTTCCCAAAGTCAAAGCCATCAAAAGGCATGGCCTGCCATCAAGTGCAGGGACATGCAACAAAGATTCCTCTATTGGTCCCCATTGAAATCGCAAGATTCCTATTCCCTTCCCGAAAGGAAATGAAATTTCCTTTCGGGAAGGGAAAAGGAATCTTGCGGATCCCAAAAGAAAGGCTTACAAACACTCTGGAAATGAGACAGGATCAAATGAAATGCAATTGAAAAAAGCAGAAATCGGGAATTTTAGTCTCTTCAAAAAATAGGCTGAGAGGAAATCAGCTGCATTGCAAAGGACCAAAAGGTGCCAAAACTAAGCTCACAGATGTTGCAAAAGCAGGGGAAAAAGTCAAGGAGGAAGACACAACTTAGGGGGCAAGATATGAGGGACATGGCATGAATACTTAAAACAAAAAAGAAAAAAAAAAAGAAAAAATCTTTCCCAAAGTCAAAGCCATCAAAATGCAGGCAGGCCATACGCCACCAAGGGCAGGCACATGCAGCAAAGCTTGCCAAAATTGATCCCCACTGAAAGCCAAAACAGAAAAAAAGGACCTACAAACACACTGGAATGGAGAGACCATCAAAGGAATTGCAATTGGAGGAGAAAAAAAGAAAATTTGGGAAATTTAGTGACTCTAAGAAAATGGCCTGGCAGTATATCATGTGCAGTGCAAAGGACCAAAGATGCCAAAACTAAGCTCACAGATGTTGCAAAAGCAGGGGAAAAAGTCAAGGAGGAAGACACAACTTAGGGGGCATGATATGAGGGACATGGCATGAATACGTAAAATATTAAAAAAAAAAAAAAGAAAAAATCTTTCCCAAAGTCAAAGCCATCAAAATGCAGGCAGGCCATACGCCACCAAGGGCAGGCACATGCAGCAAAGCTTGCCAAAATTGATCCCCACTGAAGGCCAAAACAGAAAAGAAGGACCTACAAACACGCTGGAAAGGAGTCAACATCAAAGGAATTGCAACTGGAGGAGAAAAAAAGAAAATTTGGGAAATTTAATGACTCTAAGAAAATGGCCTGGGGTTTATATCAGGTGTAGTGCAAAGGACCAAAAGATGCCAAAACTAAGCTCACAGATGTTGCAAAAGCAGGGGAAAAAGTCAAGGAGGAAGACACAACTTAGGGGGCAAGATATGAGGGACATGGCATGAATACTTAAAACAAAAAAGAAAAAAAAAAGAAAAAATCTTTCCCAAAGTCAAAGCCATCAAAATGCAGGCAGGCCATACGCCAGCAAGGGCAGGCACATGCAGCAAAGCTTGCCAAAATTGATCCCCACTGAAAGCCAAAACAGAAAAAAAGGACCTACAAACACACTGGAATGGAGAGACCATCAAAGGAATTGCAATTGGAGGAGAAAAAAAGAAAATGTGGGAAATTTAGTGACTCTAAGAAAATGGCCTGGCAGTATATCATGTGCAGTGCAAAGGACGAAAGATGCCAAAACTAAGCTCACAGATGTTGCAAAAGCAGGGGAAAAAGTCAAGGAGGAAGACACAACTTAGGGGGCATGATATGAGGGACATGGCATGAATACGTAAAATATTAAAAAAAAAAAAAAAGAAAAAATCTTTCCCAAAGTCAAAGCCATCAAAATGCAGGCAGGCCATACGCCACCAAGGGCAGGCACATGCAGCAAAGCTTGCCAAAATTGATCCCCACTGAAGGCCAAAACAGAAAAGAAGGACCTACAAACACGCTTGAAAGGAGTCAAAATCGAAGGAATTGTAATTGGAGGAGAAAAAAAGAAAATTTGGGAAATTTAGTGACTCTAAGAAAATGGTCTGGGGTTTTATCAGGTGCATTGCAAAGGACCAAAAGGCGCCAAAACTAAGTCACAAATGTTGCAAAAGCAGGGGAAAAAGTCAAGGAGGAAGACACAATTAGGGAGCAAGATATGAGGGACATGGCATGAACACTTCAGAAAACAACCAAAAAAAGAAAAAAAATCTTTCCCAAAGTCAAAGCCATCAAAAGGCATGGCCTGCCATCAAGTGCAGGGACATGCACCAAAGATTCCTCTATTGGTCCCCATTGAAATCGCAAGATTCCTTTTCCCTTCCCGAAAGGAAATGAAATTTCCTTTCGGGAAGGGAAAAGGAATCTTGCGGATCCCAAAAGAAAGGCTTACAAACACTCTGGAAATGAGACAGGATCAAATGAAATGCAATTGAAAAAAGCAGAAATCGGGAATTTTAGTCTCTTCAAAAAATAGGCTGAGAGGAAATCAGCTGCATTGCAAAGGACCAAAAGGTGCCAAAACTAAGCTCACAGATGTTGCAAAAGCAGGGCAAAAAGTCAAGGAGCAAGACACAACTTAGGGGGCAAGATGTGAGGGACATGGCATGAACACTTAAAATAATAAAAAAAAAAAAAAAGAAAAAAACTTTCCCAAAGTCAAAGCCATCAAAATGCAGGCAGGCCATACGCCACCAAGGGCAGGCACATGCAGCAAAGCTTGCCAAAATTGATCCCCACTGAAGGCCAAAACAGAAAAGAAGGACCTACAAACACGCTGGAATGTAGAACCATCAAAGGAATTGCAATTGCAGGAGAAAAAAGAAAATTTGGGAAATTTAGTGACTCTAAGAAAATGGCCCGGGGTTTTATCAGGTGCAGTGCAAAGGACAAAAAGGTGCCAAAACTAAGCTCACAGATGTTGCAAAAGCAGGGGAAAAAGTCTAGGAGGAAGACACAACTTAGGGGGCAAGATATGAGGGACATGGCATGAATACTTACAATAATAAAAAAAAAAAGAAGAAAAAATCTTTCCCAAAGTCAAAGCCATCAAAATGCAGGCAGGCCATACGCCACCAAGGGCAGGCACATGCAGCAAAGCTTGTCAAAATTGATCCCCACTGAAGGCCAAAACAGAAAAGAAGGACCTACAAACACGCTGGAAAGGAGTCAACATCAAAGGAATTGCAATTGGAGGAGAAAAAAGAAAATTTTGGAAATTTAGTGACTCTAAGAAAATGGCCTGGGTTTATATCAGGTGCAGTGCAAAGGACCAAAATGTGCCAAAACTAAGCTCACAGATGTTGCAAAAGGAGGGGAAAAAGTCAAGGAGGAAGACACAACTTAGGGGGCAAGATGTGAGGGACATGGCATGAATACTTAAAATAATAAAAAAAAAAAAGAAAAAAATCTTTCCCAAAGTCAAAGCCATCAAAATGCAGGCAGGCCATAGGCCACCAAGGGCAGGCACATGCAGCAAAGCTTGCCAAAATTGATCCCCACTGAAGGCCAAAACAGAAAAGAAGGACCTACAAACACGCTGGAATGGAGACAACATCAAAGGAATTGCAATTGGAGGAGAAAAAAAAGAAAATTTGGGAAATTTAGTGACTCTAAGAAAATGGCCTGGCAGTATATCATGTGCAGTGCAAAGGACCAAAAGATGCCAAAACTAAGCTCACAGATGTTGCAAAAGCAGGGGAAAAAGTCAAGGAGGAAGACACAACTTAGGGAGCAAGATATGAGGGACATGGCATGAACACTTCAGAAAACAACCAAAAAAAGAAAAAAGTCTTTCCCAAAGTCAAAGCCATCAAAAGGCATGGCCTGCCATGAAGTGCAGGGACATGCAACAAAGATTCCTCTATTGGTCCCCATTGAAATCGCAAGATTCCTTTTCTCTTCCCAAAAGGAAATGAAATTTCCTTTCAGGAAGGGAAAAGGAATCTTGCGAATCCCAAAAGAAAGGCTTACAAACACTCTGGAAAGGAGATAGGATCAAATGAAATGCAATTGAAAAAAGCAAAAAATCGTGAATTTTCGTCTCTTAAAAAATAGGCTGTGAGGAAATCAGCTGCATTGCAAAGGACCAAAAGGTGCCAAAACTAAGCTCACAGATGTTGCAAAAGCAGGGGAAAAAGTCTAGGAGGAAGACACAACTTAGGGGGAGAGATATGAGGGACATGGCAGGAATACTTAAAACAAAAAGAAAAAAAAAAGAAAAAATCTTTCCCAAAGTCAAAGCCATCAAAATGCAGGCAGGCCATACGCCACCAAGGGCAGGCACATGCAGCAAAGCTTGCCAAAATTGATCCCCACTGAAGGCCAAAACAGAAAAGAAGGACCTACAAACACGCTGGAAACGAGTCAATATCAAAGGAATTGCAATTGGAGGAGAAAAAAAAAAAATTTGGGAAATTTAGTGACTCTAAGAAAGTTGCCTGGGGTATTAGCAGGTGCAGTGCAAAGGACCAAAAGGTGCCAAAACTAAGCTCACAGATGTTGCAAAAGCAGGGGAAAAAGTCAAGGAGGAAGACACAACTTAGGGGGCAAGATATGAGGGACATGGCATGAATACTTAAACAAAAAAAAAAAAAAAAAAAAAAGAAAAAAATCTTTCCCAAAGTCAAAGCCATCAAAATGCAGGCAGGCCATAGGCCACCAAGGGCAGGCACATGCAGCAAAGCTTGCCAAAATTGATCCCCACTGAAGGCCAAAACAGAAAAGAAGGACCTACAAACACGCTCGAAAGGAGTCAACATCAAAGGAATTGCAATTGGAGGAGAAAAAAAGAAAATTTGGGAAATTTAGTGACTGTAAGAAAATGGTCTGGGGTTTTATCAGGTGCAGTGCAAAGGACCAAAAGGTGCCAAAACTAAGCTCACAAATGTTGCAAAAGCAGGGGAAAAAGTCAAGGAGGAAGACACAACTTAGGGGGCAAGATATGAGGGACATGGCATGAACACTTCAGAAAACAACCAAAAAAAGAAAAAAATCTTTCCCAAAGTCAAAGCAATCAAAAGGCATGGCCTGCCATGAAGTGCAGGGACATGCAACATATATTCCTCTATTGGTCCCCATTGAAATCGCAAGATTCCTTTTCGCTTCCCAATAGGAAATGAAATTTTCTTTCGAGAAGGGAAAAGGAATCTTGCGAATCTCAAAAGAAAGGCTTACAAACACTCTGGAAAGGAGATAGGATCAAATGAAATGCAATTGAAAAAAGCAGAAATCGGGAATTTTAGTCTCTTCAAAAAATAGGCTCTGAGGAAATCAGCTGCATTGCAAAGGATCAAAAGGTGAAAAACTAAGCTCACAGATGTTGCAAAAGCAGGGGAAAAAGTCTAGGAGGAAGACACAACTTAGGGGGCAAGATATGAGGGACATGGCATGAACAATTCAGAAAACAACCAAAAAAAGAAAAAAATCTTTCCCAAAGTCAAAGCCATCAAAATGCAGGCAGGCCATACACCAGCAAGTCCAGGCACATGCAGCAAAGCTTGCCAAAATTGATCCCCACTGAAGGCCAAAACAGAAAAGAAGGACCTACAAACATGCTGGAATGGAGAAAACATCAAAGGAATTGCAATTGGAGCAGAAAAAAAGAAAATTTGGGAAATTTAGTGACTCTAAGAAAATGGCCTGGGTTTATATCAGGTGCAGTGCAAAGGACCAAAAGATGCCAAAACTAAGCTCACAGATGTTGCAAAAGCAGGGGAAAAAGTCAAGGAGGAAGACACAACTTAGGGAGCAAGATATGAGGGACATGGCATGAACACTTCAGAAAACAACCAAAAAAAGAAAAAAGTCTTTCCCAAAGTCAAAGCCATCAAAAGGCATGGCCTGCCATCAAGTGCAGGGACATGCAACAAAGATTCCTCTATTGGTCCCCATTGAAATCGCAAGATTCCTTTTCTCTTCCCAAAAGGAAATGAAATTTCCTTTCAGGAAGGGAAAAGGAATCTTGCGAATCCCAAAAGAAAGGCTTACAAACACTCTGGAAAGGAGATAGGATCAAATGAAATGCAATTGAAAAAAGCAGAAAATCGTGAATTTTCGTCTCTTAAAAAATAGGCTGTGAGGAAATCAGCTGCATTGCAAAGGACCAAAAGGTGGCAAAACTAAGCTCACAGATGTTGCAAAAGCAGGGGAAAAAGTCAAGGAGGAAGACACAACTTAGGGGGCAAGATATGAGGGACATGGCAGGAATACTTAAAACAAAAAGAAAAAAAAAAGAAAAAATCTTTCCCAAAGTCAAAGCCATCAAAATGCAGGCAGGCAATAGGCCACCAAGGGCAGGCACATGCAGCAAAGCTTGCCAAAATTGATCCCCACTGAAGGCCAAAACAGAAAAGAAGGACCTACAAACACGCTGGAAACGAGTCAATATCAAAGGAATTGCAATTGGAGGAGAAAAAAAAAAAATTTGGGAAATTTAGTGACTCTAAGAAAGTGGCCTGGGGTATTAGCAGGTGCAGTGCAAAGGACCAAAAGGTGCCAAAACTAAGCTCACAGATGTTGCAAAAGCAGGGGAAAAAGTCAAGGAGGAAGACACAACTTAGGGGGCAAGATATGAGGGACATGGCATGAATACTTAAACAAAAAAAAAAAAAAAAAAAAAAGAAAAAAATCTTTCCCAGAATCAAAGCCATCAAAATGCAGGCAGGCCATATGCCACCAAGGGCAGGCACATGCAGCAAAGCTTGCCAAAATTGATCCCCACTGAAGGCCAAAACAGAAAAGAAGGACCTACAAACACGCTCGAAAGGAGTCAACATCAAAGGAATTGCAATTGGAGGAGAAAAAAAGAAAATTTGGGAAATTTAGTGACTCTAAGAAAATGGTCTGGGGTTTTATCAGGTGCAGTGCAAAGGACCAAAAGGTGCCAAAACTAAGCTCACAAATGTTGCAAAAGCAGGGGAAAAAGTCAAGGAGGAAGACACAACTTAGGGGGCAAGATATGAGGGACATGGCATGAACACTTCAGAAAACAACCAAAAAAAGAAAAAAATCTTTCCCAAAGTCAAAGCAATCAAAAGGCATGGCCTGCCATGAAGTGCAGGGACATGCAACATAGATTCCTCTATTGGTCCCCATTGAAATCGCAAGATTCCTTTTCGCTTCCCAAAAGGAAATGAAATTTCCTTTCGAGAAGGGAAAAGGAATCTTGCGAATCTCAAAAGAAAGGCTTACAAACACTCTGGAAAGGAGATAGCATCAAATGAAATGCAATTGAAAAAAGCAGAAATCGGGAATTTTAGTCTCTTCAAAAAATAGGCTGTGAGGAAATCAGCTGCATTGCAAAGGATCAAAAGGTGCCAAAACTAAGCTCACAGATGTTGCAAAAGCAGGGGAAAAAGTCTAGGAGGAAGACACAACTTAGGGGGCAAGATATGAGGGACATGGCATGAACACTTCAGAAAACAACCAAAAAAAGAAAAAAATCTTTCCCAAAGTCAAAGCCATCAAAATGCAGGCAGGCCATACGCCACCAAGGGCAGGCACATGCAGCAAAGCTTGCCAAAATTCATCCCCACTGAAGGCCCAAACAGAAAAGAAGGACCTACAAACACACTGGAACAGAGAATCCATCAAAGGAATTGCAATTGGAGGAGAAAAAAAAAGATTTGGGAAATTTAGTAACTCTAAGAAAATGGCCCGGGGTTTTATCAGGTGCAGTGCAAAGAACAAAAAGGTGCCAAAACTAAACTCACAGATGTTGCAAAAGCAGGGGAAAAAGTCTAGGAGGAAGACACAACTTAGGGGGCAAGATATGAGGGACATGGCATGAATACTTACAATAATAAAAAAAAAAAGAAGAAAAAATCTTTCCCAAAGTCAAAGCCATCAAAATGCAGGCAGGCCATACGCCACCAAGGGCAGGCACATGCAGCAAAGCTTGTCAAAATTGATCCCCACTGAAGGCCAAAACAGAAAAGAAGGACCTACAAACACGCTGGAAAGGAGTCAACATCAAAGGAATTGCAATTGGAGGAGAAAAATGAAAATTTTGGAAATTTAGTGACTCTAAGAAAATGGCCTGGGTTTATATCAGGTGCAGTGCAAAGGACCAAAAGGTGCCAAAACTAAGCTCACAGATGTTGCAAAAGCAGGGGAAAAAGTCAAGGAGGAAGACACAACTTAGGGGGCAAGATGTGAGGGACATGGCATGAATACTTACAATAATAAAAAAAAAAAAAAAGAAAAAATCTTTCCCAAAGTCAAAGCCATCAAAATGCAGGCAGGCCATACGCCAGCAAGGGCAGGCACATGCAGCAAAGCTTGCCAAAATTGATCCCCACTGAAGGCCAAAACAGAAAAGAAGGACCTACAAACACGCTGGAAAGGAGTCAACATCAAAGGAATTGCAATTGGAGGAGAAAAAAAGAAAATTTGGGAAATTTAGTGACTCTAAGAAAATGGCCTGGGTTTATATCAGGTGCAGTGCAAAAGACCAAAAGATGCCAAAACTAAGCTCACAGATGTTGCAAAAGCAGGGGAAAAAGTCAAGGAGGAAGACAGAACTTAGGGGGCAAGATATGAGGGACATGGCATGAACACTTCAGAAAACAACCAAAAAAAGAAAAAAATCTTTCCCAAAGTCAAAGCCATCAAAAGGCATGGCCTGCCATGAAGTGCAGGGACATGCAACAAAGATTCCTCTATTGGTCCCCATTGAAATCGCAAGATTCCTTTTCCCTTCCCAAAAGGAAATGAAATTTCCTTTCAGGAAGGGAAAAGGAATCTTGCGAATCCCAAAAGAAAGGCTTACAAACACTCTGGAAAGGAGATAGGATCAAATGAAATGCAGTTGAAAAAAGCAGAAAATCGTGAATTTTCGTCTCTTAAAAAATAGGCTGTGAGGAAATCAGCTGCATTGCAAAGGACCAAAAGATGCCAAAACAAAGCTCACAGATGTTGCAAAAGCAGGGGAAAATGTCAAGGAGGAAGACACAACTTAGGGGGCAAGATATGAGGGACATGGTAGGAATACTTAAAACAAAAACGAAAAAAAAAAGAAAAAATCTTTCCCAAAGTCAAAGCCATCAAAATGCAGGCAGGCAATAGGCCAGCAAGGGCAGGCACATGCAGCAAAGCTTGCCAAAATTGATCCCCACTGAAGGCCAAAACAGAAAAGAAGGACCTACAAACACGCTGGAAAGGAGTCAACATCAAAGGAATTGCAATTGGAGGAGAAAAAAAGAAAATTTGGGAAATTTAGTGACTCTAAGAAAATGGCCAGGGTTTATATGAGGTGCAGTGCAAAGGACCAAAAGATGCCAAAACAAAGCTCACAGATGTTGCAAAAGCAGGGGAAAAAGTCAAGGAGGAAGACACAACTTAGGGGGCAAGATATGAGGGACATGGCATGAACACTTCAGAAAACAACCAAAAAAAGAAAAAAATCTTTCCCAAAGTCAAAGCCATCAAAAGGCATGGCCTGCCATGAAGTGCAGGGACATGCACCAAAGATTCCTCTATTGGTCCCCATTGAAATCGCAAGATTCCTTTTCTCTTCCCAAAAGGAAATGAAATTTCCTTTCAGGAAGGGAAAAGGAATCTTGCGAATCCCAAAAGAAAGGCTTAAAAACACTCTGGAAAGGAGATAGGATCAAATGAAATGCAATTGAAAAAAGCAGAAAATCGGGAATTTTCGTCTCCTTAAAAATAGGCTGTGAGGAAATCAGCTGCATTGCAAAGGACCAAAAGGTGCCAAAACTAAGCTCACAGATGTTGCAAAAGCAGGGGAAAAAGTCAAGGAGGAAGACACAACTTAGGGGGCAAGATATGAGGGACATGGCAGGAATACTTAAAACAAAAAGAAAAAAAAAAGAAAAAATCTTTCCCAAAGTCAAAGCCATCAAAATGCAGGCAGGCCATACGCCACCAAGGGCAGGCACATGCAGCAAAGCTTGCCAAAATTGATCCCCACTGAAGGCCAAAACAGAAAAGAAGGACCTACAAACACGCTGGAAAGGAGTCAATATCAAAGGAATTGCAATTGGAGGAGAAAAAAAAAAAATTTGGGAAATTTAGTGACTCTAAGAAAGTGGCCTGGGGTATTAGCAGGTGCAGTGCAAAGGACCAAAAGGTGCCAAAACTAAGCTCACAGATGTTGCAAAAGCAGGGGAAAAAGTCAAGGAGGAAGACACAACTTAGGGGGCAAGATATGAGGGACATGGCATGAATATTTAAACAAAAAAAAAAAAATAAAAAAATAGAAAAAATCTTTCCCAAAGTCAAAGCCATCAAAATGCAGGCAGGCCATATGCCACCAAGGGCAGGCACATGCAGCAAAGCTTGCCAAAATTGATCCCCACTGAAGGCCAAAACAGAAAAGAAGGACCTACAAACACGCTGGAAAGGAGTCAACATCAAAGGAATTGCAATTGGAGGAGAAAAAAAGAAAATTTGGGAAATTTAGTGACTCTAAGAAAATGGTCTGGGGTTTTATCAGGTGCAGTGCAAAGGACCAAAAGGTGCCAAAACTAAGCTCACAAATGTTGCAAAAGCAGGGGAAAAAGTCAAGGAGGAAGACACAACTTAGGGGGCAAGATATGAGGGACATGGCATGAACACTTCAGAAAACAACCAAAAAAAGAAAAAAATCTTTCCCAAAGTCAAAGCCATCAAAAGGCATGGCCTGCCATGAAGTGCAGGGACATGCAACAAAGATTCCTCTATTGGTCCCCATTGAAATCGCAAGATTCCTTTTCGCTTCCCGATAGGAAATGAAATTTCCTTTCGAGAAGGGAAAAGAAATCTTGCGAATCTCAAAAGAAAGGCTTACAAACACTCTGGAAAGGAGATAGGATCAAATGAAATGCAATTGAAAAAAGCAGAAATCGGGAATTTTAGTCTCTTCAAAAAATAGGCTGTGAGGAAATCAGCTGCATTGCAAAGGATCAAAAGGTGCCAAAACTAAGCTCACAGATGTTGCAAAAGCAGGGGAAAAAGTCTAGGAGGAAGACACAACTTAGGGGGCAAGATATGAGGGACATGGCATGAACAATTCAGAAAACAACCAAAAAAAGAAAAAAATCTTTCCCAAAGTCAAAGCCATCAAAATGCAGGCAGGCCATCCACCAGCAAGTCCAGGCACATGCAGCAAAGCTTGCCAAAATTCATCCCCACTGAAGGCCCAAACAGAAAAGAAGGACCTACAAACACACTGGAACGGAGACTCCATCAAAGGAATTGCAATTGCAGGAGAAAAAAGAAAATTTGGGAAATTTAGTAACTCTAAGAAAATGGCCCGGGGTTTTATCAGGTGCAGTGCAAAGGACAAAAAGGTGCTAAAACTAAACTCACAGATGTTGCAAAAGCAGGGGAAAAAGTCTAGGAGGAAGACACAACTTAGGGGGCAAGATATGAGGGACATGGCATGAACAATTCAGAAAACAACCAAAAAAAGAAAAAAATCTTTCCCAAAGTCAAAGCCATCAAAATGCAGGCAGGCCATACACCAGCAAGTCCAGTCACATGCAGCAAAGCTTGCCAAAATTCATCCCCACTGAAGGCCCAAACAGAAAAGAAGGACCTACAAACACACTGGAACGGAGACTCCATCAAAGGAATTGCAATTGCAGGAGAAAAAAGAAAATTTGGGAAATTTAGTAACTCTAAGAAAATGGCCCGGGGTTTTATCAGGTGCAGTGCAAAGGACAAAAAGGTGCCAAAACTAAACTCACAGATGTTGCAAAAGCAGGGGAAAAAGTCTAGGAGGAAGACACAACTTAGGGGGCAAGATATGAGGGACATGGCATGAATAATTACAATAATAAAAAAAAAAAGAAGAAAAAATCTTTCCCAAAGTCAAAGCCATCAAAATGCAGGCAGGCCATACGCCACCAAGGGCAGGCACATGCAGCAAAGCTTGTCAAAATTGATCCCCACTGAAGGCCAAAACAGAAAAGAAGGACCTACAAACACGCTGGAAAGGAGTCAACATCAAAGGAATTGCAATTGGAGGAGAAAAATGAAAATTTTGGAAATTTAGTGATTCTAAGAAAATGGCCTGGGTTTATATCAGGTGCAGTGCAAAGGACCAAAAGGTGCCAAAACTAAGCTCACAGATGTTGCAAAAGCAGGGGAAAAAGTCAAGGAGGAAGACACAACTTAGGGGGCAAGATGTGAGGGACATGGCATGAATACTTAAAATAACAAAAAAAAAAAAAGAAAAAATCTTTCCCAAAGTCAAAGCCATCAAAATGCAGGCAGGCCATACGCCAGCAAGGGCAGGCACATGCAGCAAAGCTTGCCAAAATTGATCCCCACTGAAGGCCAAAACAGAAAAGAAGGACCTACAAACACGCTGGAAAGGAGTCAACATCAAAGGAATTGCAATTGGAGGAGAAAAAAAGAAAATTTGGGAAATTTAGTGACTCTAAGAAAATGGCCTGGGTTTATATCAGGTGCAGTGCAAAGGACCAAAAGATGCCAAAACTAAGCTCACAGATGTTGCAAAAGCAGGGGAAAAAGTCAAGGAGGAAGACACAACTTAGTGGGCAAGATATGAGGGATATGGCATGAACACTTCAGAAAACAACCAAAAAAAGAAAAAAATCTTTCCCAAAGTCAAAGCCATCAAAAGGCATGGCCTGCCATGAAGTGCAGGGACATGCAACAAATATTCCTCTATTGGTCCCCATTGAAATCGCAAGATTCCTTTTCGCTTCCCGATAGGAAATGAAATTTCCTTTCGAGAAGGGAAAAGGAATCTTGCGAATCTCAAAAGAAAGGCTTACAAACACTCTGGAAAGGAGATAGGATCAAATGAAATGCAATTGAAAAAAGCAGAAATCGGGAATTTTAGTCTCTTCAAAAAATAGGCTGTGAGGAAATCAGCTGCATTGCAAAGGATCAAAAGGTGCCAAAACTAAGCTCACAGATGTTGCAAAAGCAGGGGAAAAAGTCAAGGAGGAAGACACAACTTAGGGGGCAAGATATGAGGGACATGGCATGAACACTTCAGAAAACAACCAAAAAAAGAAAAAAATCTTTCCCAAAGTCAAAGCCATCAAAATGCAGGCAGGCCATACGCCACCAAGGGCAGGCACATGCAGCAAAGCTTGCCCAAATTGATCCCCACTGAAGGCCAAAACAGAAAAGAAGGACCTACAAACACGCTGGAAAGGAGTCAACATCAAAGGAATTGCAATTGGAGGAGAAAAAAAGAAAATTTGGGAAATTTAGTGACTCTAAGAAATGGCCTGGGTTTATATCAGGGGCAGTGCAAAGGACCAAAAGGTGCCAAAACTAAGCTCACAGATGTTGCAAAAGCAGGGGAAAAAGTCAAGGAGGAAGACACAACTTAGGGGGCAAGATATGAGGGACATGGCAGGAATACTTAAAACAAAAAAGAAAAAAAAAAGAAAAAATCTTTCCCAAAGTCAAAGCCATCAAAATGCAGGCAGGCCATACGCCACCAAGGGCAGGCACATGCAGCAAAGCTTGCCAAAATTGATCCCCACTGAAGGCCAAAACAGAAAAGAAGGACCTACAAACACGCTGGAAAGGAGTCAATATCAAAGGAATTGCAATTGGAGGAGAAAAAAAAAAAATTTGGGAAATTTAGTGACTCTAAGAAAGTGGCCTGGGGTATTAGCAGGTGCAGTGCAAAGGACCAAAAGGCGCCAAAAACTAAGCTCACAGATGCTGCAAAAGCAGGGGAAAAAGTCAAGGAGGAAGACACAACATAGGGGGCAAGATATGAGGGACATGGCATGAATACTTAAACAAAAAAAAAAAAAAAAAAAAAAGAAAAAAATCTTTCCCAAAGTCAAAGCCATCAAAATGCAGGCAGGCCATATGCCACCAAGGGCAGGCACATGCAGCAAAGCTTGCCAAAATTGATCCCCACTGAAGGCCAAAACAGAAAAGAAGGACCTACAAACACGCTGGAGAGGAGTCAACATCAAAGGAATTGCAATTGGAGGAGAAAAAAAGAAAATTTGGGAAATTTAGTGACTCTAAGAAAATGGCCTGGCAGTATATCATGTGCAGTGCAAAGGACCAAAGATGCCAAAACTAAGCTCACAGATGTTGCAAAAGCAGGGGAAAAAGTCAAGGAGGAAGACAGAACTTAGGGGGCAAGATATGAGGGACATGGCATGAACACTTCAGAAAACAACCAAAAAAAGAAAAAAATCTTTCGCAAAGTCAAAGCAATCAAAAGGCATGGCCTGCCATGAAGTGCAGGGACATGCAACATAGATTCCTCTATTGGTCCCCATTGAAATCGCAAGATTCCTTTTCGCTTCCCGATAGGAAATGAAATTTCCTTTCGAGAAGGGAAAAGGAATCTTGCGAATCTCAAAAGAAAGGCTTACAAACACTCTGGAAAGGAGATAGGATCAAATGAAATGCAATTGAAAAAAGCAGAAATCGGGAATTTTAGTCTCTTCAAAAAATAGGCTGTGAGGAAATCAGCTGCATTGCAAAGGATCAAAAGGTGCCAAAACTAAGCTCACAGATGTTGCAAAAGCAGGGGAAAAAGTCTAGGAGGAAGACACAACTTAGGGGGCAAGATATGAGGGACATGGCATGAACACTTCAGAAAACAACCAAAAAAAGAAAAAAATCTTTCCCAAAGTCAAAGCCGTCAAAATGCAGGCAGGCCATACGCCACCGAGGGCAGGCACATGCAGCAAAGCTTGCCAAAATTGATCCCCACTGAAGGCCAAAACAGAAAAGAAGGACCTACAAACCCGCTGGAATGGAGAACCATCAAAGGAATTGCAATTGCAGGAGAAAAAAGAAAATTTGGGAAATTTAGTAACTCTAAGAAAATGGCCCGGGGTTTTATCAGGTGCAGTGCAAAGGACAAAAAGGTGCCAAAACTAAGCTCACAGATGTTGCAAAAGCAGGGGAAAAAGTCAAGGAGGAAGACACAACTTAGGGGGCAAGATGTGAGGGACATGGCATGAATACTTACAATAATAAAAAAAAAAAAAAAGAAAAAATCTTTCCCAAAGTCAAAGCCATCAAAATGCAGGCAGGCCATACGCCACCAAGGGCAGGCACATGCAGCAAAGCTTGCCAAAATTGATCCCCACTGAAGGCCAAAACAGAAAAGAAGGACCTACAAACACGCTGGAATAGAGACAACATCAAAGGAATTGCAATTGGAGGAGAAAAAAAGAAAATTTGGGAAATTTAGTGACTCTAAGAAAATGGCCTGGCAGTATATCATGTGCAGTGCAAAGGACCAAAGATGCCAAAACTAAGCTCACAGATGTTGCAAAAGCAGGGGAAAAAGTCAAGGAGGAAGACACAACTTAGGGGGCAAGATGTGAGGGACATGGCATGAACACTTAAAATAATAAAAAAAAAAAAAGAAAAAAATCTTTCCCAAAGTCAAAGCCATCAAAATGCAGGCAGGCCATACACCACCAAGGGCAGGCACATGCAGCAAAGATTGCCAAAATTGATCCCCACTGAAGGCCAAAACAGAAAAGAAGGACCTACAACCACGCTGGAATGGAGAACCATCAAAGGAATTGCAATTGCAGGAGAAAAAAGAAAATTGGGGAAATTTAGTGACTCTAAGAAAATGGCCCGGGGTTTTATCAGGTGCAGTGCAAAGGACAAAAATGTGCTAAAACTAAGCTCACAGATGTTGCAAAAGCAGGGGAAAAAGTCTAGGAGGAAGACACAACTTAGGGGGCAAGATATGAGGGACATGGTATGAATACTTACAATAATAAAAAAAAAAGAAGAAAAAATCTTTCCCAAAGTCAAAGCCATCAAAATGCAGGCAGGCCATACGCCACCAAGGGCAGGCACATGCAGCAAAGCTTGTCAAAATTGATCCCCACTGAAGGCCAAAACAGAAAAGAAGGACCTACAAACACGCTGGAAAGGAGTCAACATCAAAGGAATTGCAATTGGAGGAGAAAAAACAAAATTTGGGAAATTTAGTGACTCTAAGAAAATGGCCTGGGTTTATATCAGGTGCAGTGCAAAGGACCAAAAGGTGCCAAAACTAAGCTCACAGATGTTGCAAAAGCAGGGCAAAAAGTCAAGGAGGAAGACACAACTTAGGGGGCAAGATGTGAGGGACATGGCATGAATACTTAAAATAATAAAAAAATAAAAGAAAAAATCTTTCCCAAAGTCAAAGCCATCAAAATGCAGGCAGGCCATACGCCACCAAGGGCAGGCACATGCAGCAAAGCTTGCCAAAATTGATCCCCACTGAAGGCCAAAACAGAAAAGAAGGACCTACAAACACGCTGGAATAGAGACAACATCAAAGGAATTGCAATTGGAGGAGAAAAAAAGAAAATTTGGGAAATTTAGTGACTCTAAGAAAATGGCCTGGCAGTATATCATGTGCAGTGCAAAGGACCAAAGATGCCAAAACTAAGCTCACAGATGTTGCAAAAGCAGGGGAAAAAGTCAAGGAGGAAGACACAACTTAGGGGGCAAGATGTGAGGGACATGGCATGAACACTTAAAATAATAAAAAAAAAAAAAGAAAAAATCTTTCCCAAAGTCAAAGCCATCAAAATGCAGGCAGGCCATACACCACCAAGGGCAGGCACATGCAGCAAAGATTGCCAAAATTGATCCCCACTGAAGGCCAAAACAGAAAAGAAGGACCTACAACCACGCTGGAATGGAGAACCATCAAAGGAATTGCAATTGCAGGAGAAAAAAGAAAATTGGGGAAATTTAGTGACTCTAAGAAAATGGCCCGGGGTTTTATCAGGTGCAGTGCAAAGGACAAAAATGTGCTAAAACTAAGCTCACAGATGTTGCAAAAGCAGGGGAAAAAGTCTAGGAGGAAGACACAACTTAGGGGGCAAGATATGAGGGACATGGTATGAATACTTACAATAATAAAAAAAAAAGAAGAAAAAATCTTTCCCAAAGTCAAAGCCATCAAAATGCAGGCAGGCCATACGCCACCAAGGGCAGGCACATGCAGCAAAGCTTGTCAAAATTGATCCCCACTGAAGGCCAAAACAGAAAAGAAGGACCTACAAACACGCTGGAAAGGAGTCAACATCAAAGGAATTGCAATTGGAGGAGAAAAAACAAAATTTGGGAAATTTAGTGACTCTAAGAAAATGGCCTGGGTTTATATCAGGTGCAGTGCAAAGGACCAAAAGGTGCCAAAACTAAGCTCACAGATGTTGCAAAAGCAGGGCAAAAAGTCAAGGAGGAAGACACAACTTAGGGGGCAAGATGTGAGGGACATGGCATGAATACTTAAAATAATAAAAAAAATAAAAGAAAAAATCTTTCCCAAAGTCAAAGCCATCAAAATGCAGGCAGGCCATACGCCACCAAGGGCAGGCACATGCAGCAAAGCTTGCCAAAATTGATCCCCACTGAAGGCCAAAACAGAAAAGAAGGACCTACAAACACGCTGGAATGGAGACAACATCAAAGGAATTGCAATTGGAGGAGAAAAAAGAAAATTTGGGAAATTTAGTGACTCTAAGAAAATGGCCTGGCAGTATATCATGTGCAGTGCAAAGGACCAAAGATGCCAAAACTAAGCTCACAGATGTTGCAAAAGCAGGGCAAAAAGTCAAGGAGGAAGACACAACTTAGGGGGCAAGATATGAGGGACATGGCATGAACACTTTAGAAAACAACCAAAAAAAGAAAAAAATCTTTCCCAAAGTCAAAGCCATCAAAAGGCATGGCCTGCCATCAAGTGCAGGGACATGCAACAAAGATTCCTCTATTGGTCCCCATTGAAATCGCAAGATTCCTATTCGCTTCCCGATAGGAAATGAAATTTCCTTTCGAGAAGGGAAAAGGAATCTTGCGAATCTCAAAAGAAAGGCTTACAAACACTCTGGAAAGGAGATAGGATCAAATGAAATGCAATTGAAAAAAGCAGAAATCGGGAATTTTAGTCTCTTCAAAAAATAGGCTGTGAGGAAATCAGCTGCATTGCAAAGGATCAAAAGGTGCCAAAACTAAGCTCACAGATGTTGCAAAAGCAGGGGAAAAAGTCTAGGAGGAAGACAAAACTTAGGGGGCAAGATATGAGGGACATGGCATGAACACTTCAGAAAACAACCAAAAAAAGAAAAACATCTTTCCCAAAGTCAAAGCCATCAAAATGCAGGCAGGCCATACGCCACCAAGGGCAGGCACATGCAGCAAAGCTTGCCAAAATTGATCCCCACTGAAGGCCAAAACAGAAAAGAAGGACCTACAAACCCGCTGGAATGGAGAACCATCAAAGGAATTGCAATTGCAGGAGAAAAAAGAAAATTTGGGAAATTTAGTAACTCTAAGAAAATGGCCCGGGGTTTTATCAGGTGCAGTGCAAAGGACAAAAAGGTGCCAAAACTAAGCTCACAGATGTTGCAAAAGCAGGGGAAAAAGTCTAGGAGGAAGACACAACTTAGGGGGCAAGATATGAGGGACATGGCATGAATACTTACAATAATAAAAAAAAAAAAGAAGAAAAAATCTTTCCCAAAGTCAAAGCCATCAAAATGCAGGCAGGCCATACGCCAGCAAGGGCAGGCACATGCAGCAAAGCTTGTCAAAATTGATCCCCACTGAAGGCCAAAACAGAAAAGAAGGACCTACAAACACGCTGGAAAGGAGTCAACATCAAAGGAATTGCAATTGGAGGAGAAAAATGAAAATTTTGGAAATTTAGTGACTCTAAGAAAATGGCCTGGGTTTATATCAGGTGCAGTGCAAAGGACCAAAAGATGCCAAAAGTAAGCTCACAGATGTTGCAAAAGCAGGGGAAAAAGTCAAGGAGGAAGACAGAACTTAGGGGGCAAGATATGAGGGACATGGCATGAACACTTCAGAAAACAACCAAAAAAAGAAAAAAATCTTTCCCAAAGTCAAAGCCATCAAAAGGCATGGCCTGCCATCAAGTGCAGGGACATGCAACAAAGATTCCTCTATTGGTCCCCATTGAAATCGCAAGATTCCTTTTCCCTTCCCAAAAGGAAATGAAATTTCCTTTCAGGAAGGGAAAAGGAATCTTGCGAATCCCAAAAGAAAGGCTTACAAACACTCTGGAAAGGAGATAGGATAAAATGAAATGCAATTGAAAAAAGCAGAAAATCGTGAATTTTCGTCTCTTAAAAAATAGGCTGTGAGGAAATCAGCTGCATTGCAAAGGACCAAAAGGTGCCAAAACTAAGCTCACAGATGTTGCAAAAGCAGGGGAAAAAGTCAAGGAGGAAGACACAACTTAGGGGGCAAGATATGAGGGACATGGCATGAACACTTCAGAAAACAACCAAAAAAAGAAAAAAATCTTTCTCAAAGTCAAAGCCATCAAAAGGCATGGCCTGCCATCAAGTGCAGGGACATGCAACAAAGATTCCTCTATTGGTCCCCATTGAAATCGCAAGATTCCTTTTCGCTTCCCGATAGGAAATGAAATTTCCTTTTGAGAAGGGAAAAGGAATCTTGCGAATCTCAAAAGAAAGGCTTACAAACACTCTGGAAAGGAGATAGCATCAAATGAAATGCAATTGAAAAAAGCAGAATTCGGGAATTTTTGTCTATTCAAAAAATAGGCTGTGAGGAAATCAGCTGCATTGCAAAGGATAAAAAGGTGCCAAAACTAAGCTCACAGATGTTGCAAAAGCAGGGGAAAAAGTCAAGGAGGAAGACACAACTTAGGGGGCAAGATATGAGGGACATGGCATGAACACTTCAGAAAACAACCAAAAAAAGAAAAAAAATCTTTCCCAAAGTCAAAGCCATCAAAATGCAGGCAGGCCATACGCCACCAAGGGCAGGCACATGCAGCAAAGCTTGCCAAAATTGATCCCCACTGAAGGCCAAAACAGAAAAGAAGGAACTACAAACACGCTGGAATCCAGACAACATCAAAGGAATTGCAATTGGGGGAGAAAAAAAGAAAATTTGGGAAATTTAATGACTCTTAGAAAGTGGCCTGGGGTTTTCGCAGGTGCAGTGCAAAGGACCAAAAAATGCCAAAACTAAGCTCACAGATGTTGCAAAAGCAGGGGAAAAAGTCAAGGAGGAAGACACAATTTAGGGGGCAAGATGTGAGGGACATGGCATGAATACTTAAAATAATAAAAAAAAAAAAAGAAAAAATCTTTCCCAAAGTCAAAGCCATCAAAATGCAGGCAGGCCATACGCCACCAAGGGCAGGCACATGCAGCAAAGCTTGCCAAAATTCATCCCCACTGAAGGCCAAAACAGAAAAGAAGGACCTACAAACACGCTGGAATAGAGACAACATCAAAGGAATTGCAATTGGAGGAGAAAAAAAGAAAATTTGGGAAATTTAGTGACTCTAAGAAAATGGCCTGGCAGTATATCATGTGCAGAGCAAAGGACCAAAGATGCCAAAACTAAGCTCACAGATGTTGCAAAAGCAGGGGAAAAAGTCAAGGAGGAAGACACAACTTAGGGGGCAAGATATGAGGGACATGGCATGAACACTTTAGAAAACAACCAAAAAAAGAAAAAAATCTTTCCCAAAGTCAAAGCCATCAAAAGGCATGGCCTGCCATCAAGTGCAGGGACATGCAACAAAGATTCCTCTATTGGTCCCCATTGAAATCGCAAGATTCCTATTCGCTTCCCGATAGGAAATGAAATTTCCTTTCGAGAAGGGAAAAGGAATCTTGCGAATCTCAAAAGAAAGGCTTACAAACACTCTGGAAAGGAGATAGGATCAAATGAAATGCAATTGAAAAAAGCAGAAATCGGGAATTTTAGTCTCTTCAAAAAATAGGCTGTGAGGAAATCAGCTGCATTGCAAAGGATCAAAAGGTGCCAAAACTAAGCTCACAGATGTTGCAAAAGCAGGGGAAAAAGTCTAGGAGGAAGACAAAACTTAGGGGGCAAGATATGAGGGACATGGCATGAACACTTCAGAAAACAACCAAAAAAAGAAAAACATCTTTCCCAAAGTCAAAGCCATCAAAATGCAGGCAGGCCATACGCCACCAAGGGCAGGCACATGCAGCAAAGCTTGCCAAAATTGATCCCCACTGAAGGCCAAAACAGAAAAGAAGGACCTACAAACCCGCTGGAATGGAGAACCATCAAAGGAATTGCAATTGCAGGAGAAAAAAGAAAATTTGGGAAATTTAGTAACTCTAAGAAAATGGCCCGGGGTTTTATCAGGTGCAGTGCAAAGGACAAAAAGGTGCCAAAACTAAGCTCACAGATGTTGCAAAAGCAGGGGAAAAAGTCTAGGAGGAAGACACAACTTAGGGGGCAAGATATGAGGGACATGGCATGAATACTTACAATAATAAAAAAAAAAAAGAAGAAAAAATCTTTCCCAAAGTCAAAGCCATCAAAATGCAGGCAGGCCATACGCCAGCAAGGGCAGGCACATGCAGCAAAGCTTGTCAAAATTGATCCCCACTGAAGGCCAAAACAGAAAAGAAGGACCTACAAACACGCTGTAAAGGAGTCAACATCAAAGGAATTGCAATTGGAGGAGAAAAATGAAAATTTTGGAAATTTAGTGACTCTAAGAAAATGGCCTGGGTTTATATCAGGTGCAGTGCAAAGGACCAAAAGATGCCAAAAGTAAGCTCACAGATGTTGCAAAAGCAGGGGAAAAAGTCAAGGAGGAAGACAGAACTTAGGGGGCAAGATATGAGGGACATGGCATGAACACTTCAGAAAACAACCAAAAAAAGAAAAAAATCTTTCCCAAAGTCAAAGCCATCAAAAGGCATGGCCTGCCATGAAGTGCAGGGACATGCACCAAAGATTCCTCTATTGGTCCCCATTGAAATCGCAAGATTCCTTTTCCCTTCCCAAAAGGAAATGAAATTTCCTTTCAGGAAGGGAAAAGGAATCTTGCGAATCCCAAAAGAAAGGCTTACAAACACTCTGGAAAGGAGATAGGATAAAATGAAATGCAATTGAAAAAAGCAGAAAATCGTGAATTTTCGTCTCTTAAAAAATAGGCTGTGAGGAAATCAGCTGCATTGCAAAGGACCAAAAGGTGCCAAAACTAAGCTCACAGATGTTGCAAAAGCAGGGGAAAAAGTCAAGGAGGAAGACACAACTTAGGGGGCAAGATATGAGGGACATGGCATGAACACTTCAGAAAACAACCAAAAAAAGAAAAAAATCTTTCTCAAAGTCAAAGCCATCAAAAGGCATGGCCTGCCATCAAGTGCAGGGACATGCAACAAAGATTCCTCTATTGGTCCCCATTGAAATCGCAAGATTCCTTTTCGCTTCCCGATAGGAAATGAAATTTCCTTTTGAGAAGGGAAAAGGAATCTTGCGAATCTCAAAAGAAAGGCTTACAAACACTCTGGAAAGGAGATAGCATCAAATGAAATGCAATTGAAAAAAGCAGAATTCGGGAATTTTTGTCTATTCAAAAAATAGGCTGTGAGGAAATCAGCTGCATTGCAAAGGATAAAAAGGTGCCAAAACTAAGCTCACAGATGTTGCAAAAGCAGGGGAAAAAGTCAAGGAGGAAGACACAACTTAGGGGGCAAGATATGAGGGACATGGCATGAACACTTCAGAAAACAACCAAAAAAAGAAAAAAATCTTTCCCAAAGTCAAAGCCATCAAAATGCAGGCAGGCAATAGGCCACCAAGGGCAGGCACATGCAGCAAAGCTTGCCAAAATTGATCCCCACTGAAGGCCAAAACAGAAAAGAAGGAACTACAAACACGCTGGAATCCAGACAACATCAAAGGAATTGCAATTGGGGGAGAAAAAAAGAAAATTTGGGAAATTTAATGACTCTTAGAAAGTGGCCTGGGGTTTTCGCAGGTGCAGTGCAAAGGACCAAAAAATGCCAAAACTAAGCTCACAGATGTTGCAAAAGCAGGGGAAAAAGTCAAGGAGGAAGACACAATTTAGGGGGCAAGATGTGAGGGACATGGCATGAATACTTAAAATAATAAAAAAAAAAAAAGAAAAAATCTTTCCCAAAGTCAAAGCCATCAAAATGCAGGCAGGCCATACGCCACCAAGGGCAGGCACATGCAGCAAAGCTTGCCAAAATTCATCCCCACTGAAGGCCAAAACAGAAAAGAAGGACCTACAAACACGATGGAATAGAGACAACATCAAAGGAATTGCAATTGGAGGAGAAAAAAAAGAAAATTTGGGAAATTTAGTGACTCTAAGAAAATGGCCTGGCAGTATATCATGTGCAGTGCAAAGGACCAAAGATGCCAAAACTAAGCTCACAGATGTTGCAAAAGCAGGGGAAAAAGTCAAGGAGGAAGACACAACTTAGGGGGCAAGATATGAGGGACATGGCATGAATACTTAAACAAAAAAAAAAAAAAAAAAAAAAGAAAAAAAATCTTTCCCAAAGTCAAAGCCATCAAAATGCAGGCAGGCCATATGCCACCAAGGGCAGGCACATGCAGCAAAGCTTGCCAAAATTGATCCCCACTGAAGGCCAAAACAGAAAAGAAGGACCTACAAACACGCTCGAAAGGAGTCAACATCAAAGGAATTGCAATTGGAGGAGAAAAAAAGAAAATTTGGGAAATTTAAGGACTCTAAGAAAATGGCCCAGGGTTTTATCAGGTGCAGTGCAAAGGACCAAAAGGTGCCAAAACTAAGCTCACAAATGTTGCAAAAGCAGGGGAAAAAGTCAAGGAGGAAGACACAACTTAGGGGGCAAGATATGAGGGACATGGCATGAACACTTCAGAAAACAACCAAAAAAAGAAAAAAATCTTTCCCAAAGTCAAAGCAATCAAAAGGCATGGCCTGCCATGAAGTGCAGGGACATGCAACATAGATTCCTCTATTGGTCCCCATTGAAATCGCAAGATTCCTTTTCGCTTCCCAAAAGGAAATGAAATTTCCTTTCGAGAAGGGAAAAGGAATCTTGCGAATCTCAAAAGAAAGGCTTACAAACACTCTGGAAAGGAGATAGGATCAAATGAAATGCAATTGAAAAAAGCAGAAATCGGGAATTTTAGTCTCTTCAAAAAATAGGCTGTGAGGAAATCAGCTGCATTGCAAAGGATCAAAAGGTGCCAAAACTAAGCTCACAGATGTTGCAAAAGCAGGGGAAAAAGTCTAGGAGGAAGACACAACTTAGGGGGCAAGATATGAGGGACATGGCATGAACACTTCAGAAAACAACCAAAAAAAGAAAAAAATCTTTCCCAAAGTCAAAGCCATCAAAATGCAGGCAGGCCATACGCCACCAAGGGCAGGCACATGCAGCAAAGCTTGCCAAAATTCATCCCCACTGAAGGCCAAAACAGAAAAGAAGGACCTACAAACACGCTGGAAAGGAGTCAATATCAAAGGAATTGCAATTGGAGGAGAAAAAAAAAAAAATTTGGGAAATTTAGTGACTCTAAGAAAGTGGCCTGGGGTATTAGCAGGTGCAGTGCAAAGGACCAAAAGGCGCCAAAACTAAGCTCACAGATGCTGCAAAAGCAGGGGAAAAAGTCAAGGAGGAAGACACAACATAGGGGGCAAGATATGAGGGACATGGCATGAATACTTAAACAAAAAAAAAAAAAAAAAAAAAGAAAAAAATCTTTCCCAAAGTCAAAGCCATCAAAATGCAGGCAGGCCATATGCCACCAAGGGCAGGCACATGCAGCAAAGCTTGCCAAAATTGATCCCCACTGAAGGCCAAAACAGAAAAGAAGGACCTACAAACACGCTGGAGAGGAGTCAACATCAAAGGAATTGCAATTGGAGGAGAAAAAAAGAAAATTTGGGAAATTTAGTGACTCTAAGAAAATGGCCTGGCAGTATATCATGTGCAGTGCAAAGGACCAAAGATGCCAAAACTAAGCTCACAGATGTTGCAAAAGCAGGGGAAAAAAGTCAAGGAGGAAGACAGAACTTAGGGGGCAAGATATGAGGGACATGGCATGAACACTTCAGAAAACAACCAAAAAAAGAAAAAAATCTTTCGCAAAGTCAAAGCAATCAAAAGGCATGGCCTGCCATGAAGTGCAGGGACATGCAACATAGATTCCTCTATTGGTCCCCATTGAAATCGCAAGATTCCTTTTCGCTTCCCGATAGGAAATGAAATTTCCTTTCGAGAAGGGAAAAGGAATCTTGCGAATCTCAAAAGAAAGGCTTACAAACACTCTGGAAAGGAGATAGGATCAAATGAAATGCAATTGAAAAAAGCAGAAATCGGGAATTTTAGTCTCTTCAAAAAATAGGCTGTGAGGAAATCAGCTGCATTGCAAAGGATCAAAAGGTGCCAAAACTAAGCTCACAGATGTTGCAAAAGCAGGGGAAAAAGTCTAGGAGGAAGACACAACTTAGGGGGCAAGATATGAGGGACATGGCATGAACACTTCAGAAAACAACCAAAAAAAGAAAAAAATCTTTCCCAAAGTCAAAGCCGTCAAAATGCAGGCAGGCCATACGCCACCGAGGGCAGGCACATGCAGCAAAGCTTGCCAAAATTGATCCCCACTGAAGGCCAAAACAGAAAAGAAGGACCTACAAACCCGCTGGAATGGAGAACCATCAAAGGAATTGCAATTGCAGGAGAAAAAAGAAAATTTGGGAAATTTAGTAACTCTAAGAAAATGGCCCGGGGTTTTATCAGGTGCAGTGCAAAGGACCAAAAGGTGCCAAAACTAAGCTCACAGATGTTGCAAAAGCAGGGGAAAAAGTCAAGGAGGAAGACACAACTTAGGGGGCAAGATGTGAGGGACATGGCATGAATACTTACAATAATAAAAAAAAAAAAAGAAAAAATCTTTCCCAAAGTCAAAGCCATCAAAATGCAGGCAGGCCATACGCCACCAAGGGCAGGCACATGCAGCAAAGCTTGCCAAAATTGATCCCCACTGAAGGCCAAAACAGAAAAGAAGGACCTACAAACACGCTGGAATAGAGACAACATCAAAGGAATTGCAATTGGAGGAGAAAAAAAGAAAATTTGGGAAATTTAGTGACTCTAAGAAAATGGCCTGGCAGTATATCATGTGCAGTGCAAAGGACCAAAGATGCCAAAACTAAGCTCACAGATGTTGCAAAAGCAGGGGAAAAAGTCAAGGAGGAAGACACAACTTAGGGGGCAAGATGTGAGGGACATGGCATGAACACTTAAAATAATAAAAAAAAAAAAAGAAAAAATCTTTCCCAAAGTCAAAGCCATCAAAATGCAGGCAGGCCATACACCACCAAGGGCAGGCACATGCAGCAAAGATTGCCAAAATTGATCCCCACTGAAGGCCAAAACAGAAAAGAAGGACCTACAACCACGCTGGAATGGAGAACCATCAAAGGAATTGCAATTGCAGGAGAAAAAAGAAAATTGGGGAAATTTAGTGACTCTAAGAAAATGGCCCGGGGTTTTATCAGGTGCAGTGCAAAGGACAAAAATGTGCTAAAACTAAGCTCACAGATGTTGCAAAAGCAGGGGAAAAAGTCTAGGAGGAAGACACAACTTAGGGGGCAAGATATGAGGGACATGGTATGAATACTTACAATAATAAAAAAAAAAGAAGAAAAAATCTTTCCCAAAGTCAAAGCCATCAAAATGCAGGCAGGCCATACGCCACCAAGGGCAGGCACATGCAGCAAAGCTTGTCAAAATTGATCCCCACTGAAGGCCAAAACAGAAAAGAAGGACCTACAAACACGCTGGAAAGGAGTCAACATCAAAGGAATTGCAATTGGAGGAGAAAAAACAAAATTTGGGAAATTTAGTGACTCTAAGAAAATGGCCTGGGTTTATATCAGGTGCAGTGCAAAGGACCAAAAGGTGCCAAAACTAAGCTCACAGATGTTGCAAAAGCAGGGCAAAAAGTCAAGGAGGAAGACACAACTTAGGGGGCAAGATGTGAGGGACATGGCATGAATACTTAAAATAATAAAAAAATAAAAGAAAAAATCTTTCCCAAAGTCAAAGCCATCAAAATGCAGGCAGGCCATACGCCACCAAGGGCAGGCACATGCAGCAAAGCTTGCCAAAATTGATCCCCACTGAAGGCCAAAACAGAAAAGAAGGACCTACAAACACGCTGGAATGGAGACAACATCAAAGGAATTGCAATTGGAGGAGAAAAAAGAAAATTTGGGAAATTTAGTGACTCTAAGAAAATGGCCTGGCAGTATATCATGTGCAGTGCAAAGGACCAAAGATGCCAAAACTAAGCTCACAGATGTTGCAAAAGCAGGGGAAAAAGTCAAGGAGGAAGACACAACTTAGGGGGCAAGATATGAGGGACATGGCATGAACACTTCAGAAAACAACCAAAAAAAGAAAAAAATCTTTCCCAAAGTCAAAGCAATCAAAAGGCATGGCCTGCCATGAAGTGCAGGGACATGCAACATAGATTCCTCTATTGGTCCCCATTGAAATCGCAAGATTCCTTTTCGCTTCCCAAAAGGAAATGAAATTTCCTTTCGAGAAGGGAAAAGGAATCTTGCGAATCTCAAAAGAAAGGCTTACAAACACTCTGGAAAGGAGATAGGATCAAATGAAATGCAATTGAAAAAAGCAGAAATCGGGAATTTTAGTCTCTTCAAAAAATAGGCTGTGAGGAAATCAGCTGCATTGCAAAGGATCAAAAGGTGCCAAAACTAAGCTCACAGATGTTGCAAAAGCAGGGGAAAAAGTCTAGGAGGAAGACACAACTTAGGGGGCAAGATATGAGGGACATGGCATGAACACTTCAGAAAACAACCAAAAAAAGAAAAAAATCTTTCCCAAAGTCAAAGCCATCAAAATGCAGGCAGGCCATACGCCACCAAGGGCAGGCACATGCAGCAAAGCTTGCCAAAATTCATCCCCACTGAAGGCCAAAACAGAAAAGAAGGACCTACAAACACGCTGGAAAGGAGTCAATATCAAAGGAATTGCAATTGGAGGAGAAAAAAAAAAAATTTGGGAAATTTAGTGACTCTAAGAAAGTGGCCTGGGGTATTAGCAGGTGCAGTGCAAAGGACCAAAAGGCGCCAAAACTAAGCTCACAGATGCTGCAAAAGCAGGGGAAAAAGTCAAGGAGGAAGACACAACATAGGGGGCAAGATATGAGGGACATGGCATGAATACTTAAACAAAAAAAAAAAAAAAAAAAAAGAAAAAAATCTTTCCCAAAGTCAAAGCCATCAAAATGCAGGCAGGCCATATGCCACCAAGGGCAGGCACATGCAGCAAAGCTTGCCAAAATTGATCCCCACTGAAGGCCAAAACAGAAAAGAAGGACCTACAAACACGCTGGAGAGGAGTCAACATCAAAGGAATTGCAATTGGAGGAGAAAAAAAGAAAATTTGGGAAATTTAGTGACTCTAAGAAAATGGCCTGGCAGTATATCATGTGCAGTGCAAAGGACCAAAGATGCCAAAACTAAGCTCACAGATGTTGCAAAAGCAGGGGAAAAAGTCAAGGAGGAAGACAGAACTTAGGGGGCAAGATATGAGGGACATGGCATGAACACTTCAGAAAACAACCAAAAAAAGAAAAAAATCTTTCGCAAAGTCAAAGCAATCAAAAGGCATGGCCTGCCATGAAGTGCAGGGACATGCAACATAGATTCCTCTATTGGTCCCCATTGAAATCGCAAGATTCCTTTTCGCTTCCCGATAGGAAATGAAATTTCCTTTCGAGAAGGGAAAAGGAATCTTGCGAATCTCAAAAGAAAGGCTTACAAACACTCTGGAAAGGAGATAGGATCAAATGAAATGCAATTGAAAAAAGCAGAAATCGGGAATTTTAGTCTCTTCAAAAAATAGGCTGTGAGGAAATCAGCTGCATTGCAAAGGATCAAAAGGTGCCAAAACTAAGCTCACAGATGTTGCAAAAGCAGGGGAAAAAGTCTAGGAGGGAAGACACAACTTAGGGGGCAAGATATGAGGGACATGGCATGAACACTTCAGAAAACAACCAAAAAAAGAAAAAAAATCTTTCCCAAAGTCAAAGCCGTCAAAATGCAGGCAGGCCATACGCCACCGAGGGCAGGCACATGCAGCAAAGCTTGCCAAAATTGATCCCCACTGAAGGCCAAAACAGAAAAGAAGGACCTACAAACCCGCTGGAATGGAGAACCATCAAAGGAATTGCAATTGCAGGAGAAAAAAGAAAATTTGGGAAATTTAGTAACTCTAAGAAAATGGCCCGGGGTTTTATCAGGTGCAGTGCAAAGGACCAAAAGGTGCCAAAACTAAGCTCACAGATGTTGCAAAAGCAGGGGAAAAAGTCAAGGAGGAAGACACAACTTAGGGGGCAAGATGTGAGGGACATGGCATGAATACTTACAATAATAAAAAAAAAAAAAGAAAAAATCTTTCCCAAAGTCAAAGCCATCAAAATGCAGGCAGGCCATACGCCACCAAGGGCAGGCACATGCAGCAAAGCTTGCCAAAATTGATCCCCACTGAAGGCCAAAACAGAAAAGAAGGACCTACAAACACGCTGGAATAGAGACAACATCAAAGGAATTGCAATTGGAGGAGAAAAAAAGAAAATTTGGGAAATTTAGTGACTCTAAGAAAATGGCCTGGCAGTATATCATGTGCAGTGCAAAGGACCAAAGATGCCAAAACTAAGCTCACAGATGTTGCAAAAGCAGGGGAAAAAGTCAAGGAGGAAGACACAACTTAGGGGGCAAGATGTGAGGGACATGGCATGAACACTTAAAATAATAAAAAAAAAAAAAAGAAAAAATCTTTCCCAAAGTCAAAGCCATCAAAATGCAGGCAGGCCATACACCACCAAGGGCAGGCACATGCAGCAAAGATTGCCAAAATTGATCCCCACTGAAGGCCAAAACAGAAAAGAAGGACCTACAACCACGCTGGAATGGAGAACCATCAAAGGAATTGCAATTGCAGGAGAAAAAAGAAAATTGGGGAAATTTAGTGACTCTAAGAAAATGGCCCGGGGGTTTTATCAGGTGCAGTGCAAAGGACAAAAATGTGCTAAAACTAAGCTCACAGATGTTGCAAAAGCAGGGGAAAAAGTCTAGGAGGAAGACACAACTTAGGGGGCAAGATATGAGGGACATGGTATGAATACTTACAATAATAAAAAAAAAAGAAGAAAAAATCTTTCCCAAAGTCAAAGCCATCAAAATGCAGGCAGGCCATACGCCACCAAGGGCAGGCACATGCAGCAAAGCTTGTCAAAATTGATCCCCACTGAAGGCCAAAACAGAAAAGAAGGACCTACAAACACGCTGGAAAGGAGTCAACATCAAAGGAATTGCAATTGGAGGAGAAAAAACAAAATTTGGGAAATTTAGTGACTCTAAGAAAATGGCCTGGGTTTATATCAGGTGCAGTGCAAAGGACCAAAAGGTGCCAAAACTAAGCTCACAGATGTTGCAAAAGCAGGGCAAAAAGTCAAGGAGGAAGACACAACTTAGGGGGCAAGATGTGAGGGACATGGCATGAATACTTAAAATAATAAAAAAATAAAAGAAAAAATCTTTCCCAAAGTCAAAGCCATCAAAATGCAGGCAGGCCATACGCCACCAAGGGCAGGCACATGCAGCAAAGCTTGCCAAAATTGATCCCCACTGAAGGCCAAAACAGAAAAGAAGGACCTACAAACACGCTGGAATGGAGACAACATCAAAGGAATTGCAATTGGAGGAGAAAAAAGAAAATTTGGGAAATTTAGTGACTCTAAGAAAATGGCCTGGCAGTATATCATGTGCAGTGCAAAGGACCAAAGATGCCAAAACTAAGCTCACAGATGTTGCAAAAGCAGGGCAAAAAGTCAAGGAGGAAGACACAACTTAGGGGGCAAGATATGAGGGACATGGCATGAACACTTGAGAAAACAACCAAAAAAAGAAAAAAATCTTTCCCAAAGTCAAAGCCATCAAAAGGCATGGCCTGCCATCAAGTGCAGGGACATGCAACAAAGATTCCTCTATTGGTCCCCATTGAAATCGCAAGATTCCTATTCGCTTCCCGATAGGAAATGAAATTTCCTTTCGAGAAGGGAAAAGGAATCTTGCGAATCTCAAAAGAAAGGCTTACAAACACTCTGGAAAGGAGATAGGATCAAATGAAATGCAATTGAAAAAAGCAGAAATCGGGAATTTTAGTCTCTTCAAAAAATAGGCTGTGAGGAAATCAGCTGCATTGCAAAGGATCAAAGGTGCCAAAACTAAGCTCACAGATGTTGCAAAAGCAGGGGAAAAAGTCTAGGAGGAAGACAAAACTTAGGGGGCAAGATATGAGGGACATGGCATGAACACTTCAGAAAACAACCAAAAAAAGAAAAACATCTTTCCCAAAGTCAAAGCCATCAAAATGCAGGCAGGCCATACGCCACCAAGGGCAGGCACATGCAGCAAAGCTTGCCAAAATTGATCCCCACTGAAGGCCAAAACAGAAAAGAAGGACCTACAAACCCGCTGGAATGGAGAACCATCAAAGGAATTGCAATTGCAGGAGGAAAAAAGAAAATTTGGGAAATTTAGTAACTCTAAGAAAATGGCCCGGGGTTTTATCAGGTGCAGTGCAAAGGACAAAAAGGTGCCAAAACTAAGCTCACAGATGTTGCAAAAGCAGGGGAAAAAGTCTAGGAGGAAGACACAACTTAGGGGGCAAGATATGAGGGACATGGCATGAATACTTACAATAATAAAAAAAAAAAAGAAGAAAAAATCTTTCCCAAAGTCAAAGCCATCAAAATGCAGGCAGGCCATACGCCAGCAAGGGCAGGCACATGCAGCAAAGCTTGTCAAAATTGATCCCCACTGAAGGCCAAAACAGAAAAGAAGGACCTACAAACACGCTGTAAAGGAGTCAACATCAAAGGAATTGCAATTGGAGGAGAAAAATGAAAATTTTGGAAATTTAGTGACTCTAAGAAAATGGCCTGGGTTTATATCAGGTGCAGTGCAAAGGACCAAAAGATGCCAAAAGTAAGCTCACAGATGTTGCAAAAGCAGGGGAAAAAGTCAAGGAGGAAGACAGAACTTAGGGGGCAAGATATGAGGGACATGGCATGAACACTTCAGAAAACAACCAAAAAAAGAAAAAAATCTTTCCCAAAGTCAAAGCCATCAAAAGGCATGGCCTGCCATGAAGTGCAGGGACATGCACCAAAGATTCCTCTATTGGTCCCCATTGAAATCGCAAGATTCCTTTTCCCTTCCCAAAAGGAAATGAAATTTCCTTTCAGGAAGGGAAAAGGAATCTTGCGAATCCCAAAAGAAAGGCTTACAAACACTCTGGAAAGGAGATAGGATAAAATGAAATGCAATTGAAAAAAGCAGAAAATCGTGAATTTTCGTCTCTTAAAAAATAGGCTGTGAGGAAATCAGCTGCATTGCAAAGGACCAAAAGGTGCCAAAACTAAGCTCACAGATGTTGCAAAAGCAGGGGAAAAAGTCAAGGAGGAAGACACAACTTAGGGGGCAAGATATGAGGGACATGGCATGAACACTTCAGAAAACAACCAAAAAAAGAAAAAAATCTTTCTCAAAGTCAAAGCCATCAAAAGGCATGGCCTGCCATCAAGTGCAGGGACATGCAACAAAGATTCCTCTATTGGTCCCCATTGAAATCGCAAGATTCCTTTTCGCTTCCCGATAGGAAATGAAATTTCCTTTTGAGAAGGGAAAAGGAATCTTGCGAATCTCAAAAGAAAGGCTTACAAACACTCTGGAAAGGAGATAGCATCAAATGAAATGCAATTGAAAAAAGCAGAATTCGGGAATTTTTGTCTATTCAAAAAATAGGCTGTGAGGAAATCAGCTGCATTGCAAAGGATAAAAAGGTGCCAAAACTAAGCTCACAGATGTTGCAAAAGCAGGGGAAAAAGTCAAGGAGGAAGACACAACTTAGGGGGCAAGATATGAGGGACATGGCATGAACACTTCAGAAAACAACCAAAAAAAGAAAAAAATCTTTCCCAAAGTCAAAGCCATCAAAATGCAGGCAGGCCATACGCCACCAAGGGCAGGCACATGCAGCAAAGCTTGCCAAAATTGATCCCCACTGAAGGCCAAAACAGAAAAGAAGGAACTACAAACACGCTGGAATCCAGACAACATCAAAGGAATTGCAATTGGGGGAGAAAAAAAGAAAATTTGGGAAATTTAATGACTCTTAGAAAGTGGCCTGGGGTTTTCGCAGGTGCAGTGCAAAGGACCAAAAAATGCCAAAACTAAGCTCACAGATGTTGCAAAAGCAGGGGAAAAAGTCAAGGAGGAAGACACAATTTAGGGGGCAAGATGTGAGGGACATGGCATGAATACTTAAAATAATAAAAAAAAAAAAAGAAAAAATCTTTCCCAAAGTCAAAGCCATCGAAATGCAGGCATGCCATACGCCACCAAGGGCAGGCACATGCAGCAAAGCTTGCCAAAATTCATCCCCACTGAAGGCCAAAACAGAAAAGAAGGACCTACAAACACGCTGGAATAGAGACAACATCAAAGGAATTGCAATTGGAGGAGAAAAAAAGAAAATTTGGGAAATTTAGTGACTCTAAGAAAATGGCCTGGCAGTATATCATGTGCAGAGCAAAGGACCAAAGATGCCAAAACTAAGCTCACAGATGTTGCAAAAGCAGGGGAAAAAGTCAAGGAGGAAGACACAACTTAGGGGGCAAGATATGAGGGACATGGCATGAACACTTTAGAAAACAACCAAAAAAAGAAAAAAATCTTTCCCAAAGTCAAAGCCATCAAAAGGCATGGCCTGCCATCAAGTGCAGGGACATGCAACAAAGATTCCTCTATTGGTCCCCATTGAAATCGCAAGATTCCTATTCGCTTCCCGATAGGAAATGAAATTTCCTTTCGAGAAGGGAAAAGGAATCTTGCGAATCTCAAAAGAAAGGCTTACAAACACTCTGGAAAGGAGATAGGATCAAATGAAATGCAATTGAAAAAAGCAGAAATCGGGAATTTTAGTCTCTTCAAAAAATAGGCTGTGAGGAAATCAGCTGCATTGCAAAGGATCAAAAGGTGCCAAAACTAAGCTCACAGATGTTGCAAAAGCAGGGGAAAAAGTCTAGGAGGAAGACAAAACTTAGGGGGCAAGATATGAGGGACATGGCATGAACACTTCAGAAAACAACCAAAAAAAGAAAAACATCTTTCCCAAAGTCAAAGCCATCAAAATGCAGGCAGGCCATACGCCACCAAGGGCAGGCACATGCAGCAAAGCTTGCCAAAATTGATCCCCACTGAAGGCCAAAACAGAAAAGAAGGACCTACAAACCCGCTGGAATGGAGAACCATCAAAGGAATTGCAATTGCAGGAGAAAAAAGAAAATTTGGGAAATTTAGTAACTCTAAGAAAATGGCCCCGGGGTTTTATCAGGTGCAGTGCAAAGGACAAAAAGGTGCCAAAACTAAGCTCACAGATGTTGCAAAAGCAGGGGAAAAAGTCTAGGAGGAAGACACAACTTAGGGGGCAAGATATGAGGGACATGGCATGAATACTTAAAATAATAAAAAAAAAAAAGAAGAAAAAATCTTTCCCAAAGTCAAAGCCATCAAAATGCAGGCAGGCCATACGCCAGCAAGGGCAGGCACATGCAGCAAAGCTTGTCAAAATTGATCCCCACTGAAGGCCAAAACAGAAAAGAAGGACCTACAAACACGCTGTAAAGGAGTCAACATCAAAGGAATTGCAATTGGAGGAGAAAAATGAAAATTTTGGAAATTTAGTGACTCTAAGAAAATGGCCTGGGTTTATATCAGGTGCAGTGCAAAGGACCAAAAGATGCCAAAAGTAAGCTCACAGATGTTGCAAAAGCAGGGGAAAAAGTCAAGGAGGAAGACAGAACTTAGGGGGCAAGATATGAGGGACATGGCATGAACACTTCAGAAAACAACCAAAAAAAGAAAAAAATCTTTCCCAAAGTCAAAGCCATCAAAAAGGCATGGCCTGCCATGAAGTGCAGGGACATGCACCAAAGATTCCTCTATTGGTCCCCATTGAAATCGCAAGATTCCTTTTCCCTTCCCAAAAGGAAATGAAATTTCCTTTCAGGAAGGGAAAAGGAATCTTGCGAATCCCAAAAGAAAGGCTTACAAACACTCTGGAAAGGAGATAGGATAAAATGAAATGCAATTGAAAAAAGCAGAAAATCGTGAATTTTCGTCTCTTAAAAAATAGGCTGTGAGGAAATCAGCTGCATTGCAAAGGACCAAAAGGTGCCAAAACTAAGCTCACAGATGTTGCAAAAGCAGGGGAAAAAGTCAAGGAGGAAGACACAACTTAGGGGGCAAGATATGAGGGACATGGCATGAACACTTCAGAAAACAACCAAAAAAAGAAAAAAATCTTTCTCAAAGTCAAAGCCATCAAAAGGCATGGCCTGCCATCAAGTGCAGGGACATGCAACAAAGATTCCTCTATTGGTCCCCATTGAAATCGCAAGATTCCTTTTCGCTTCCCGATAGGAAATGAAATTTCCTTTTGAGAAGGGAAAAGGAATCTTGCGAATCTCAAAAGAAAGGCTTACAAACACTCTGGAAAGGAGATAGCATCAAATGAAATGCAATTGAAAAAAGCAGAATTCGGGAATTTTTGTCTATTCAAAAAATAGGCTGTGAGGAAATCAGCTGCATTGCAAAGGATAAAAAGGTGCCAAAACTAAGCTCACAGATGTTGCAAAAGCAGGGGAAAAAGTCAAGGAGGAAGACACAACTTAGGGGGCAAGATATGAGGGACATGGCATGAACACTTCAGAAAACAACCAAAAAAAGAAAAAAATCTTTCCCAAAGTCAAAGCCATCAAAATGCAGGCAGGCAATAGGCCACCAAGGGCAGGCACATGCAGCAAAGCTTGCCAAAATTGATCCCCACTGAAGGCCAAAACAGAAAAGAAGGAACTACAAACACGCTGGAATCCAGACAACATCAAAGGAATTGCAATTGGGGGAGAAAAAAAGAAAATTTGGGAAATTTAATGACTCTTAGAAAGTGGCCTGGGGTTTTCGCAGGTGCAGTGCAAAGGACCAAAAAATGCCAAAATTAAGCTCACAGATGTTGCAAAAGCAGGGGAAAAAGTCAAGGAGGAAGACACAATTTAGGGGGCAAGATGTGAGGGACATGGCATGAATACTTAAAATAATAAAAAAAAAAAAAGAAAAAATCTTTCCCAAAGTCAAAGCCATCAAAATGCAGGCAGGCCATACGCCACCAAGGGCAGGCACATGCAGCAAAGCTTGCCAAAATTCATCCCCACTGAAGGCCAAAACAGAAAAGAAGGACCTACAAACACGATGGAATAGAGACAACATCAAAGGAATTGCAATTGGAGGAGGAAAAAAAGAAAATTTGGGAAATTTAGTGACTCTAAGAAAATGGCCTGGCAGTATATCATGTGCAGTGCAAAGGACCAAAGATGCCAAAACTAAGCTCACAGATGTTGCAAAAGCAGGGGAAAAAGTCAAGGAGGAAGACACAACATAGGGGGCAAGATATGAGGGACATGGCATGAATACATAAACAAAAAAAAAAAAAAAAAAAAAAGAAAAAATCTTTCCCAAAGTCAAAGCCATCAAAATGCAGGCAGGCCATATGCCACCAAGGGCAGGCACATGCAGCAAAGCTTGCCAAAATTGATCCCCACTGAAGGCCAAAACAGAAAAGAAGGACCTACAAACACGCTCGAAAGGAGTCAACATAAAAGGAATTGCAATTGGAGGAGAAAAAAAGAAAATTTGGGAAATTTAGTGACTCTAAGAAAATGGTCTGGGGTTTTATCAGGTGCAGTGCAAAGGACCAAAAGGTGCCAAAACTAAGCTCACAAATGTTGCAAAAGCAGGGGAAAAAGTCAAGGAGGAAGACACAACTTAGGGGGCAAGATATGAGGGACATGGCATGAACACTTCAGAAAACAACCAAAAAAAGAAAAAAATCTTTCCCAAAGTCAAAGCAATCAAAAGGCATGGCCTGCCATGAAGTGCAGGGACATGCAACATAGATTCCTCTATTGGTCCCCATTGAAATCGCAAGATTCCTTTTCGCTTCCCAAAAGGAAATGAAATTTCCTTTCGAGAAGGGAAAAGGAATCTTGCGAATCTCAAAAGAAAGGCTTACAAACACTCTGGAAAGGAGATAGGATCAAATGAAATGCAATTGAAAAAAGCAGAAATCGGGAATTTTAGTCTCTTCAAAAAATAGGCTGTGAGGAAATCAGCTGCATTGCAAAGGATCAAAAGGTGCCAAAACTAAGCTCACAGATGTTGCAAAAGCAGGGGAAAAAGTCTAGGAGGAAGACACAACTTAGGGGGCAAGATATGAGGGACATGGCATGAACACTTCAGAAAACAACCAAAAAAAGAAAAAAATCTTTCCCAAAGTCAAAGCCATCAAAATGCAGGCAGGCCATACGCCACCAAGGGCAGGCACATGCAGCAAAGCTTGCCAAAATTCATCCCCACTGAAGGCCCAAACAGAAAAGAAGGACCTACAAACACACTGGAACAGAGAATCCATCAAAGGAATTGCAATTGGAGGAGAAAAAAAAAGATTTGGGAAATTTAGTAACTCTAAGAAAATGGCCCGGGGTTTTATCAGGTGCAGTGCAAAGAACAAAAAGGTGCCAAAACTAAACTCACAGATGTTGCAAAAGCAGGGGAAAAAGTCTAGGAGGAAGACACAACTTAGGGGGCAAGATATGAGGGACATGGCATGAATACTTACAATAATAAAAAAAAAAAGAAGAAAAAATCTTTCCCAAAGTCAAAGCCATCAAAATGCAGGCAGGCCATACGCCACCAAGGGCAGGCACATGCAGCAAAGCTTGTCAAAATTGATCCCCACTGAAGGCCAAAACAGAAAAGAAGGACCTACAAACACGCTGGAAAGGAGTCAACATCAAAGGAATTGCAATTGGAGGAGAAAAATGAAAATTTTGGAAATTTAGTGACTCTAAGAAAATGGCCTGGGTTTATATCAGGTGCAGTGCAAAGGACCAAAAGGTGCCAAAACTAAGCTCACAGATGTTGCAAAAGCAGGGGAAAAAGTCAAGGAGGAAGACACAACTTAGGGGGCAAGATGTGAGGGACATGGCATGAATACTTACAATAATAAAAAAAAAAAAAAAGAAAAAATCTTTCCCAAAGTCAAAGCCATCAAAATGCAGGCAGGCCATACGCCAGCAAGGGCAGGCACATGCAGCAAAGCTTGCCAAAATTGATCCCCACTGAAGGCCAAAACAGAAAAGAAGGACCTACAAACACGCTGGAAAGGAGTCAACATCAAAGGAATTGCAATTGGAGGAGAAAAAAAGAAAATTTGGGAAATTTAGTGACTCTAAGAAAATGGCCTGGGTTTATATCAGGTGCAGTGCAAAAGACCAAAAGATGCCAAAACTAAGCTCACAGATGTTGCAAAAGCAGGGGAAAAAGTCAAGGAGGAAGACAGAACTTAGGGGGCAAGATATGAGGGACATGGCATGAACACTTCAGAAAACAACCAAAAAAAGAAAAAAATCTTTCCCAAAGTCAAAGCCATCAAAAGGCATGGCCTGCCATGAAGTGCAGGGACATGCAACAAAGATTCCTCTATTGGTCCCCATTGAAATCGCAAGATTCCTTTTCCCTTCCCAAAAGGAAATGAAATTTCCTTTCAGGAAGGGAAAAGGAATCTTGCGAATCCCAAAAGAAAGGCTTACAAACACTCTGGAAAGGAGATAGGATCAAATGAAATGCAGTTGAAAAAAGCAGAAAATCGTGAATTTTCGTCTCTTAAAAAATAGGCTGTGAGGAAATCAGCTGCATTGCAAAGGACCAAAAGATGCCAAAACAAAGCTCACAGATGTTGCAAAAGCAGGGGAAAATGTCAAGGAGGAAGACACAACTTAGGGGGCAAGATATGAGGGACATGGTAGGAATACTTAAAACAAAAACGAAAAAAAAAAGAAAAAATCTTTCCCAAAGTCAAAGCCATCAAAATGCAGGCAGGCAATAGGCCAGCAAGGGCAGGCACATGCAGCAAAGCTTGCCAAAATTGATCCCCACTGAAGGCCAAAACAGAAAAGAAGGACCTACAAACACGCTGGAAAGGAGTCAACATCAAAGGAATTGCAATTGGAGGAGAAAAAAAGAAAATTTGGGAAATTTAGTGACTCTAAGAAAATGGCCAGGGTTTATATGAGGTGCAGTGCAAAGGACCAAAAGATGCCAAAACAAAGCTCACAGATGTTGCAAAAGCAGGGGAAAAAGTCAAGGAGGAAGACACAACTTAGGGGGCAAGATATGAGGGACATGGCATGAACACTTCAGAAAACAACCAAAAAAAGAAAAAAATCATTCCCAAAGTCAAAGCCATCAAAAGGCATGGCCTGCCATCAAGTGCAGGGACATGCACCAAAGATTCCTCTATTGGTCCCCATTGAAATCGCAAGATTCCTTTTCTCTTCCCAAAAGGAAATGAAATTTCCTTTCAGGAAGGGAAAAGGAATCTTGCGAATCCCAAAAGAAAGGCTTAAAAACACTCTGGAAAGGAGATAGGATCAAATGAAATGCAATTGAAAAAAGCAGAAAATCGGGAATTTTCGTCTCCTTAAAAATAGGCTGTGAGGAAATCAGCTGCATTGCAAAGGACCAAAAGGTGCCAAAACTAAGCTCACAGATGTTGCAAAAGCAGGGGAAAAAGTCAAGGAGGAAGACACAACTTAGGGGGCAAGATATGAGGGACATGGCAGGAATACTTAAAACAAAAAGAAAAAAAAAAGAAAAAATCTTTCCCAAAGTCAAAGCCATCAAAATGCAGGCAGGCCATACGCCACCAAGGGCAGGCACATGCAGCAAAGCTTGCCAAAATTGATCCCCACTGAAGGCCAAAACAGAAAAGAAGGACCTACAAACACGCTGGAAAGGAGTCAATATCAAAGGAATTGCAATTGGAGGAGAAAAAAAAAAAATTTGGGAAATTTAGTGACTCTAAGAAAGTGGCCTGGGGTATTAGCAGGTGCAGTGCAAAGGACCAAAAGGTGCCAAAACTAAGCTCACAGATGTTGCAAAAGCAGGGGAAAAAGTCAAGGAGGAAGACACAACTTAGGGGGCAAGATATGAGGGACATGGCATGAATATTTAAACAAAAAAAAAAAAAATAAAAAAATAGAAAAAATCTTTCCCAAAGTCAAAGCCATCAAAATGCAGGCAGGCCATATGCCACCAAGGGCAGGCACATGCAGCAAAGCTTGCCAAAATTGATCCCCACTGAAGGCCAAAACAGAAAAGAAGGACCTACAAACACGCTGGAAAGGAGTCAACATCAAAGGAATTGCAATTGGAGGAGAAAAAAAGAAAATTTGGGAAATTTAGTGACTCTAAGAAAATGGTCTGGGGTTTTATCAGGTGCAGTGCAAAGGACCAAAAGGTGCCAAAACTAAGCTCACAAATGTTGCAAAAGCAGGGGAAAAAGTCAAGGAGGAAGACACAACTTAGGGGGCAAGATATGAGGGACATGGCATGAACACTTCAGAAAACAACCAAAAAAAGAAAAAAATCTTTCCCAAAGTCAAAGCCATCAAAAGGCATGGCCTGCCATGAAGTGCAGGGACATGCAACAAAGATTCCTCTATTGGTCCCCATTGAAATCGCAAGATTCCTTTTCGCTTCCCGATAGGAAATGAAATTTCCTTTCGAGAAGGGAAAAGAAATCTTGCGAATCTCAAAAGAAAGGCTTACAAACACTCTGGAAAGGAGATAGGATCAAATGAAATGCAATTGAAAAAAGCAGAAATCGGGAATTTTAGTCTCTTCAAAAAATAGGCTGTGAGGAAATCAGCTGCATTGCAAAGGATCAAAAGGTGCCAAAACTAAGCTCACAGATGTTGCAAAAGCAGGGGAAAAAGTCTAGGAGGAAGACACAACTTAGGGGGCAAGATATGAGGGACATGGCATGAACAATTCAGAAAACAACCAAAAAAAGAAAAAAATCTTTCCCAAAGTCAAAGCCATCAAAATGCAGGCAGGCCATCCACCAGCAAGTCCAGGCACATGCAGCAAAGCTTGCCAAAATTCATCCCCACTGAAGGCCAAAACAGAAAAGAAGGACCTACAAACACACTGGAACGGAGACTCCATCAAAGGAATTGCAATTGCAGGAGAAAAAAGAAAATTTGGGAAATTTAGTAACTCTAAGAAAATGGCCCGGGGTTTTATCAGGTGCAGTGCAAAGGACAAAAAGGTGCTAAAACTAAGCTCACAGATGTTGCAAAAGCAGGGGAAAAAGTCTAGGAGGAAGACACAACTTAGGGGGCAAGATATGAGGGACATGGCATGAACAATTCAGAAAACAACCAAAAAAAGAAAAAAATCTTTCCCAAAGTCAAAGCCATCAAAATGCAGGCAGGCCATACACCAGCAAGTCCAGGCACATGCAGCAAAGCTTGCCAAAATTCATCCCCACTGAAGGCCCAAACAGAAAAGAAGGACCTACAAACACACTGGAACGGAGACTCCATCAAAGGAATTGCAATTGCAGGAGAAAAAAGAAAATTTGGGAAATTTAGTAACTCTAAGAAAATGGCCCGGGGTTTTATCAGGTGCAGTGCAAAGGACCAAAAGGTGCCAAAACTAAGCTCACAGATGTTGCAAAAGCAGGGGAAAAAGTCTAGGAGGAAGACACAACTTAGGGGGCAAGATATGAGGGACATGGCATGAATACTTACAATAATAAAAAAAAAAAGAAGAAAAAATCTTTCCCAAAGTCAAAGCCATCAAAATGCAGGCAGGCCATACGCCACCAAGGGCAGGCACATGCAGCAAAGCTTGTCAAAATTGATCCCCACTGAAGGCCAAAACAGAAAAGAAGGACCTACAAACACGCTGGAAAGGAGTCAACATCAAAGGAATTGCAATTGGAGGAGAAAAATGAAAATTTTGGAAATTTAGTGACTCTAAGAAAATGGCCTGGGTTTATATCAGGTGCAGTGCAAAGGACCAAAAGGTGCCAAAACTAAGCTCACAGATGTTGCAAAAGCAGGGGAAAAAGTCAAGGAGGAAGACACAACTTAGGGGGCAAGATGTGAGGGACATGGCATGAATACTTACAATAATAAAAAAAAAAAAAAAGAAAAAATCTTTCCCAAAGTCAAAGCCATCAAAATGCAGGCAGGCCATACGCCAGCAAGGGCAGGCACATGCAGCAAAGCTTGCCAAAATTGATCCCCACTGAAGGCCAAAACAGAAAAGAAGGACCTACAAACACGCTGGAAAGGAGTCAACATCAAAGGAATTGCAATTGGAGGAGAAAAAAAGAAAATTTGGGAAATTTAGTGACTCTAAGAAAATGGCCTGGGTTTATATCAGGTGCAGTGCAAAAGACCAAAAGATGCCAAAACTAAGCTCACAGATGTTGCAAAAGCAGGGGAAAAAGTCAAGGAGGAAGACAGAACTTAGGGGGCAAGATATGAGGGACATGGCATGAACACTTCAGAAAACAACCAAAAAAAGAAAAAAATCTTTCCCAAAGTCAAAGCCATCAAAAGGCATGGCCTGCCATGAAGTGCAGGGACATGCAACAAAGATTCCTCTATTGGTCCCCATTGAAATCGCAAGATTCCTTTTCCCTTCCCAAAAGGAAATGAAATTTCCTTTCAGGAAGGGAAAAGGAATCTTGCGAATCCCAAAAGAAAGGCTTACAAACACTCTGGAAAGGAGATAGGATCAAATGAAATGCAGTTGAAAAAAGCAGAAAATCGTGAATTTTCGTCTCTTAAAAAATAGGCTGTGAGGAAATCAGCTGCATTGCAAAGGACCAAAAGATGCCAAAACAAAGCTCACAGATGTTGCAAAAGCAGGGGAAAATGTCAAGGAGGAAGACACAACTTAGGGGGCAAGATATGAGGGACATGGTAGGAATACTTAAAACAAAAACGAAAAAAAAAAGAAAAAATCTTTCCCAAAGTCAAAGCCATCAAAATGCAGGCAGGCAATAGGCCAGCAAGGGCAGGCACATGCAGCAAAGCTTGCCAAAATTGATCCCCACTGAAGGCCAAAACAGAAAAGAAGGACCTACAAACACGCTGGAAAGGAGTCAACATCAAAGGAATTGCAATTGGAGGAGAAAAAAAGAAAATTTGGGAAATTTAGTGACTCTAAGAAAATGGCCAGGGTTTATATGAGGTGCAGTGCAAAGGACCAAAAGATGCCAAAACAAAGCTCACAGATGTTGCAAAAGCAGGGGAAAAAGTCAAGGAGGAAGACACAACTTAGGGGGCAAGATATGAGGGACATGGCATGAACACTTCAGAAAACAACCAAAAAAAGAAAAAAATCATTCCCAAAGTCAAAGCCATCAAAAGGCATGGCCTGCCATCAAGTGCAGGGACATGCACCAAAGATTCCTCTATTGGTCCCCATTGAAATCGCAAGATTCCTTTTCTCTTCCCAAAAGGAAATGAAATTTCCTTTCAGGAAGGGAAAAGGAATCTTGCGAATCCCAAAAGAAAGGCTTAAAAACACTCTGGAAAGGAGATAGGATCAAATGAAATGCAATTGAAAAAAGCAGAAAATCGGGAATTTTCGTCTCCTTAAAAATAGGCTGTGAGGAAATCAGCTGCATTGCAAAGGACCAAAAGGTGCCAAAACTAAGCTCACAGATGTTGCAAAAGCAGGGGAAAAAGTCAAGGAGGAAGACACAACTTAGGGGGCAAGATATGAGGGACATGGCAGGAATACTTAAAACAAAAAGAAAAAAAAAAGAAAAAATCTTTCCCAAAGTCAAAGCCATCAAAATGCAGGCAGGCCATACGCCACCAAGGGCAGGCACATGCAGCAAAGCTTGCCAAAATTGATCCCCACTGAAGGCCAAAACAGAAAAGAAGGACCTACAAACACGCTGGAAAGGAGTCAATATCAAAGGAATTGCAATTGGAGGAGAAAAAAAAAAAATTTGGGAAATTTAGTGACTCTAAGAAAGTGGCCTGGGGTATTAGCAGGTGCAGTGCAAAGGACCAAAAGGTGCCAAAACTAAGCTCACAGATGTTGCAAAAGCAGGGGAAAAAGTCAAGGAGGAAGACACAACTTAGGGGGCAAGATATGAGGGACATGGCATGAATATTTAAACAAAAAAAAAAAAAAATAAAAAAATAGAAAAAATCTTTCCCAAAGTCAAAGCCATCAAAATGCAGGCAGGCCATATGCCACCAAGGGCAGGCACATGCAGCAAAGCTTGCCAAAATTGATCCCCACTGAAGGCCAAAACAGAAAAGAAGGACCTACAAACACGCTGGAAAGGAGTCAACATCAAAGGAATTGCAATTGGAGGAGAAAAAAAGAAAATTTGGGAAATTTAGTGACTCTAAGAAAATGGTCTGGGGTTTTATCAGGTGCAGTGCAAAGGACCAAAAGGTGCCAAAACTAAGCTCACAAATGTTGCAAAAGCAGGGGAAAAAGTCAAGGAGGAAGACACAACTTAGGGGGCAAGATATGAGGGACATGGCATGAACACTTCAGAAAACAACCAAAAAAAGAAAAAAATCTTTCCCAAAGTCAAAGCCATCAAAAGGCATGGCCTGCCATGAAGTGCAGGGACATGCAACAAAGATTCCTCTATTGGTCCCCATTGAAATCGCAAGATTCCTTTTCGCTTCCCGATAGGAAATGAAATTTCCTTTCGAGAAGGGAAAAGAAATCTTGCGAATCTCAAAAGAAAGGCTTACAAACACTCTGGAAAGGAGATAGGATCAAATGAAATGCAATTGAAAAAAGCAGAAATCGGGAATTTTAGTCTCTTCAAAAAATAGGCTGTGAGGAAATCAGCTGCATTGCAAAGGATCAAAAGGTGCCAAAACTAAGCTCACAGATGTTGCAAAAGCAGGGGAAAAAGTCTAGGAGGAAGACACAACTTAGGGGGCAAGATATGAGGGACATGGCATGAACAATTCAGAAAACAACCAAAAAAAGAAAAAAATCTTTCCCAAAGTCAAAGCCATCAAAATGCAGGCAGGCCATCCACCAGCAAGTCCAGGCACATGCAGCAAAGCTTGCCAAAATTCATCCCCACTGAAGGCCAAAACAGAAAAGAAGGACCTACAAACACACTGGAACGGAGACTCCATCAAAGGAATTGCAATTGCAGGAGAAAAAAGAAAATTTGGGAAATTTAGTAACTCTAAGAAAATGGCCCGGGGTTTTATCAGGTGCAGTGCAAAGGACAAAAAGTGCTAAAACTAAGCTCACAGATGTTGCAAAAGCAGGGGAAAAAGTCTAGGAGGAAGACACAACTTAGGGGGCAAGATATGAGGGACATGGCATGAACAATTCAGAAAACAACCAAAAAAAGAAAAAAATCTTTCCCAAAGTCAAAGCCATCAAAATGCAGGCAGGCCATACACCAGCAAGTCCAGGCACATGCAGCAAAGCTTGCCAAAATTCATCCCCACTGAAGGCCCAAACAGAAAAGAAGGACCTACAAACACACTGGAACGGAGACTCCATCAAAGGAATTGCAATTGCAGGAGAAAAAAGAAAATTTGGGAAATTTAGTAACTCTAAGAAAATGGCCCGGGGTTTTATCAGGTGCAGTGCAAAGGACCAAAAGGTGCCAAAACTAAGCTCACAGATGTTGCAAAAGCAGGGGAAAAAGTCAAGGAGGAAGACACAACTTAGGGGGCAAGATATGAGGGACATGGCATGAATAATTACAATAATAAAAAAAAAAAGAAGAAAAAATCTTTCCCAAAGTCAAAGCCATCAAAATGCAGGCAGGCCATACGCCACCAAGGGCAGGCACATGCAGCAAAGCTTGTCAAAATTGATCCCCACTGAAGGCCAAAACAGAAAAGAAGGACCTACAAACACGCTGGAAAGGAGTCAACATCAAAGGAATTGCAATTGGAGGAGAAAAATGAAAATTTTGGAAATTTAGTGATTCTAAGAAAATGGCCTGGGTTTATATCAGGTGCAGTGCAAAGGACCAAAAGGTGCCAAAACTAAGCTCACAGATGTTGCAAAAGCAGGGGAAAAAGTCAAGGAGGAAGACACAACTTAGGGGGCAAGATGTGAGGGACATGGCATGAATACTTAAAATAACAAAAAAAAAAAAAGAAAAAATCTTTCCCAAAGTCAAAGCCATCAAAATGCAGGCAGGCCATACGCCAGCAAGGGCAGGCACATGCAGCAAAGCTTGCCAAATTTGATCCCCACTGAAGGCCAAAACAGAAAAGAAGGACCTACAAACACGCTGGAAAGGAGTCAACATCAAAGGAATTGCAATTGGAGGAGAAAAAAAGAAAATTTGGGAAATTTAGTGACTCTAAGAAAATGGCCTGGGTTTATATCAGGTGCAGTGCAAAGGACCAAAAGATGCCAAAACTAAGCTCACAGATGTTGCAAAAGCAGGGGAAAAAGTCAAGGAGGAAGACACAACTTAGTGGGCAAGATATGAGGGACATGGCATGAACACTTCAGAAAACAACCAAAAAAAGAAAAAAATCTTTCCCAAAGTCAAAGCCATCAAAAGGCATGGCCTGCCATGAAGTGCAGGGACATGCAACAAATATTCCTCTATTGGTCCCCATTGAAATCGCAAGATTCCTTTTCGCTTCCCGATAGGAAATGAAATTTCCTTTCGAGAAGGGAAAAGGAATCTTGCGAATCTCAAAAGAAAGGCTTACAAACACTCTGGAAAGGAGATAGGATCAAATGAAATGCAATTGAAAAAAGCAGAAATCGGGAATTTTAGTCTCTTCAAAAAATAGGCTGTGAGGAAATCAGCTGCATTGCAAAGGATCAAAAGGTGCCAAAACTAAGCTCACAGATGTTGCAAAAGCAGGGGAAAAAGTCAAGGAGGAAGACACAACTTAGGGGGCAAGATATGAGGGACATGGCATGAACACTTCAGAAAACAACCAAAAAAAGAAAAAAATCTTTCCCAAAGTCAAAGCCATCAAAATGCAGGCAGGCCATACGCCACCAAGGGCAGGCACATGCAGCAAAGCTTGCCCAAATTGATCCCCACTGAAGGCCAAAACAGAAAAGAAGGACCTACAAACACGCTGGAAAGGAGTCAACATCAAAGGAATTGCAATTGGAGGAGAAAAAAAGAAAATTTGGGAAATTTAGTGACTATAAGAAATGGCCAGGGTTTATATCAGGGGCAGTGCAAAGGACCAAAAGGTGCCAAAACTAAGCTCACAGATGTTGCAAAAGCAGGGGAAAAAGTCAAGGAGGAAGACACAACTTAGGGGGCAAGATATGAGGGACATGGCAGGAATACTTAAAACAAAAAAGAAAAAAAAAAGAAAAAATCTTTCCCAAAGTCAAAGCCATCAAAATGCAGGCAGGCCATACGCCACCAAGGGCAGGCACATGCAGCAAAGCTTGCCAAAATTGATCCCCACTGAAGGCCAAAACAGAAAAGAAGGACCTACAAACACGCTGGAAAGGAGTCAATATCAAAGGAATTGCAATTGGAGGAGAAAAAAAAAAAATTTGGGAAATTTAGTGACTCTAAGAAAGTGGCCTGGGGTATTAGCAGGTGCAGTGCAAAGGACCAAAAGGCGCCAAAACTAAGCTCACAGATGCTGCAAAAGCAGGGGAAAAAGTCAAGGAGGAAGACACAACATAGGGGGCAAGATATGAGGGACATGGCATGAATACTTAAACAAAAAAAAAAAAAAAAAAAAAGAAAAAAATCTTTCCCAAAGTCAAAGCCATCAAAATGCAGGCAGGCCATATGCCACCAAGGGCAGGCACATGCAGCAAAGCTTGCCAAAATTGATCCCCACTGAAGGCCAAAACAGAAAAGAAGGACCTACAAACACGCTGGAGAGGAGTCAACATCAAAGGAATTGCAATTGGAGGAGAAAAAAAGAAAATTTGGGAAATTTAGTGACTCTAAGAAAATGGCCTGGCAGTATATCATGTGCAGTGCAAAGGACCAAAGATGCCAAAACTAAGCTCACAGATGTTGCAAAAGCAGGGGAAAAAGTCAAGGAGGAAGACAGAACTTAGGGGGCAAGATATGAGGGACATGGCATGAACACTTCAGAAAACAACCAAAAAAAGAAAAAAATCTTTCGCAAAGTCAAAGCAATCAAAAGGCATGGCCTGCCATGAAGTGCAGGGACATGCAACATAGATTCCTCTATTGGTCCCCATTGAAATCGCAAGATTCCTTTTCGCTTCCCGATAGGAAATGAAATTTCCTTTCGAGAAGGGAAAAGGAATCTTGCGAATCTCAAAAGAAAGGCTTACAAACACTCTGGAAAGGAGATAGGATCAAATGAAATGCAATTGAAAAAAGCAGAAATCGGGAATTTTAGTCTCTTCAAAAAATAGGCTGTGAGGAAATCAGCTGCATTGCAAAGGATCAAAAGGTGCCAAAACTAAGCTCACAGATGTTGCAAAAGCAGGGGAAAAAGTCTAGGAGGAAGACACAACTTAGGGGGCAAGATATGAGGGACATGGCATGAACACTTCAGAAAACAACCAAAAAAAGAAAAAAATCTTTCCCAAAGTCAAAGCCGTCAAAATGCAGGCAGGCCATACGCCACCGAGGGCAGGCACATGCAGCAAAGCTTGCCAAAATTGATCCCCACTGAAGGCCAAAACAGAAAAGAAGGACCTACAAACCCGCTGGAATGGAGAACCATCAAAGGAATTGCAATTGCAGGAGAAAAAAGAAAATTTGGGAAATTTAGTAACTCTAAGAAAATGGCCCGGGGTTTTATCAGGTGCAGTGCAAAGGACCAAAAGGTGCCAAAACTAAGCTCACAGATGTTGCAAAAGCAGGGGAAAAAGTCAAGGAGGAAGACACAACTTAGGGGGCAAGATGTGAGGGACATGGCATGAATACTTACAATAATAAAAAAAAAAAAAGAAAAAATCTTTCCCAAAGTCAAAGCCATCAAAATGCAGGCAGGCCATACGCCACCAAGGGCAGGCACATGCAGCAAAGCTTGCCAAAATTGATCCCCACTGAAGGCCAAAACAGAAAAGAAGGACCTACAAACACGCTGGAATAGAGACAACATCAAAGGAATTGCAATTGGAGGAGAAAAAAAGAAAATTTGGGAAATTTAGTGACTCTAAGAAAATGGCCTGGCAGTATATCATGTGCAGTGCAAAGGACCAAAGATGCCAAAACTAAGCTCACAGATGTTGCAAAAGCAGGGGAAAAAGTCAAGGAGGAAGACACAACTTAGGGGGCAAGATGTGAGGGACATGGCATGAACACTTAAAATAATAAAAAAAAAAAAAGAAAAAATCTTTCCCAAAGTCAAAGCCATCAAAATGCAGGCAGGCCATACACCACCAAGGGCAGGCACATGCAGCAAAGATTGCCAAAATTGATCCCCACTGAAGGCCAAAACAGAAAAGAAGGACCTACAACCACGCTGGAATGGAGAACCATCAAAGGAATTGCAATTGCAGGAGAAAAAAGAAAATTGGGGAAATTTAGTGACTCTAAGAAAATGGCCCGGGGTTTTATCAGGTGCAGTGCAAAGGACAAAAATGTGCTAAAACTAAGCTCACAGATGTTGCAAAAGCAGGGGAAAAAGTCTAGGAGGAAGACACAACTTAGGGGGCAAGATATGAGGGACATGGTATGAATACTTACAATAATAAAAAAAAAAGAAGAAAAAATCTTTCCCAAAGTCAAAGCCATCAAAATGCAGGCAGGCCATACGCCACCAAGGGCAGGCACATGCAGCAAAGCTTGTCAAAATTGATCCCCACTGAAGGCCAAAACAGAAAAGAAGGACCTACAAACACGCTGGAAAGGAGTCAACATCAAAGGAATTGCAATTGGAGGAGAAAAAACAAAATTTGGGAAATTTAGTGACTCTAAGAAAATGGCCTGGGTTTATATCAGGTGCAGTGCAAAGGACCAAAAGGTGCCAAAACTAAGCTCACAGATGTTGCAAAAGCAGGGCAAAAAGTCAAGGAGGAAGACACAACTTAGGGGGCAAGATGTGAGGGACATGGCATGAATACTTAAAATAATAAAAAAATAAAAGAAAAAATCTTTCCCAAAGTCAAAGCCATCAAAATGCAGGCAGGCCATACGCCACCAAGGGCAGGCACATGCAGCAAAGCTTGCCAAAATTGATCCCCACTGAAGGCCAAAACAGAAAAGAAGGACCTACAAACACGCTGGAATGGAGACAACATCAAAGGAATTGCAATTGGAGGAGAAAAAAGAAAATTTGGGAAATTTAGTGACTCTAAGAAAATGGCCTGGCAGTATATCATGTGCAGTGCAAAGGACCAAAGATGCCAAAACTAAGCTCACAGATGTTGCAAAAGCAGGGCAAAAAGTCAAGGAGGAAGACACAACTTAGGGGGCAAGATATGAGGGACATGGCATGAACACTTTAGAAAACAACCAAAAAAAGAAAAAAATCTTTCCCAAAGTCAAAGCCATCAAAAGGCATGGCCTGCCATCAAGTGCAGGGACATGCAACAAAGATTCCTCTATTGGTCCCCATTGAAATCGCAAGATTCCTATTCGCTTCCCGATAGGAAATGAAATTTCCTTTCGAGAAGGGAAAAGGAATCTTGCGAATCTCAAAAGAAAGGCTTACAAACACTCTGGAAAGGAGATAGGATCAAATGAAATGCAATTGAAAAAAGCAGAAATCGGGAATTTTAGTCTCTTCAAAAAATAGGCTGTGAGGAAATCAGCTGCATTGCAAAGGATCAAAAGGTGCCAAAACTAAGCTCACAGATGTTGCAAAAGCAGGGGAAAAAGTCTAGGAGGAAGACAAAACTTAGGGGGCAAGATATGAGGGACATGGCATGAACACTTCAGAAAACAACCAAAAAAAGAAAAACATCTTTCCCAAAGTCAAAGCCATCAAAATGCAGGCAGGCCATACGCCACCAAGGGCAGGCACATGCAGCAAAGCTTGCCAAAATTGATCCCCACTGAAGGCCAAAACAGAAAAGAAGGACCTACAAACCCGCTGGAATGGAGAACCATCAAAGGAATTGCAATTGCAGGAGAAAAAAGAAAATTTGGGAAATTTAGTAACTCTAAGAAAATGGCCCGGGGTTTTATCAGGTGCAGTGCAAAGGACAAAAAGGTGCCAAAACTAAGCTCACAGATGTTGCAAAAGCAGGGGAAAAAGTCTAGGAGGAAGACACAACTTAGGGGGCAAGATATGAGGGACATGGCATGAATACTTACAATAATAAAAAAAAAAAAGAAGAAAAAATCTTTCCCAAAGTCAAAGCCATCAAAATGCAGGCAGGCCATACGCCAGCAAGGGCAGGCACATGCAGCAAAGCTTGTCAAAATTGATCCCCACTGAAGGCCAAAACAGAAAAGAAGGACCTACAAACACGCTGTAAAGGAGTCAACATCAAAGGAATTGCAATTGGAGGAGAAAAATGAAAATTTTGGAAATTTAGTGACTCTAAGAAAATGGCCTGGGTTTATATCAGGTGCAGTGCAAAGGACCAAAAGATGCCAAAAGTAAGCTCACAGATGTTGCAAAAGCAGGGGAAAAAGTCAAGGAGGAAGACAGAACTTAGGGGGCAAGATATGAGGGACATGGCATGAACACTTCAGAAAACAACCAAAAAAAGAAAAAAATCTTTCCCAAAGTCAAAGCCATCAAAAGGCATGGCCTGCCATGAAGTGCAGGGACATGCACCAAAGATTCCTCTATTGGTCCCCATTGAAATCGCAAGATTCCTTTTCCCTTCCCAAAAGGAAATGAAATTTCCTTTCAGGAAGGGAAAAGGAATCTTGCGAATCCCAAAAGAAAGGCTTACAAACACTCTGGAAAGGAGATAGGATAAAATGAAATGCAATTGAAAAAAGCAGAAAATCGTGAATTTTCGTCTCTTAAAAAATAGGCTGTGAGGAAATCAGCTGCATTGCAAAGGACCAAAAGGTGCCAAAACTAAGCTCACAGATGTTGCAAAAGCAGGGGAAAAAGTCAAGGAGGAAGACACAACTTAGGGGGCAAGATATGAGGGACATGGCATGAACACTTCAGAAAACAACCAAAAAAAGAAAAAAATCTTTCTCAAAGTCAAAGCCATCAAAAGGCATGGCCTGCCATCAAGTGCAGGGACATGCAACAAAGATTCCTCTATTGGTCCCCATTGAAATCGCAAGATTCCTTTTCGCTTCCCGATAGGAAATGAAATTTCCTTTTGAGAAGGGAAAAGGAATCTTGCGAATCTCAAAAGAAAGGCTTACAAACACTCTGGAAAGGAGATAGCATCAAATGAAATGCAATTGAAAAAAGCAGAATTCGGGAATTTTTGTCTATTCAAAAAATAGGCTGTGAGGAAATCAGCTGCATTGCAAAGGATAAAAAGGTGCCAAAACTAAGCTCACAGATGTTGCAAAAGCAGGGGAAAAAGTCAAGGAGGAAGACACAACTTAGGGGGCAAGATATGAGGGACATGGCATGAACACTTCAGAAAACAACCAAAAAAAGAAAAAAATCTTTCCCAAAGTCAAAGCCATCAAAATGCAGGCAGGCCATACGCCACCAAGGGCAGGCACATGCAGCAAAGCTTGCCAAAATTGATCCCCACTGAAGGCCAAAACAGAAAAGAAGGAACTACAAACACGCTGGAATCCAGACAACATCAAAGGAATTGCAATTGGGGGAGAAAAAAAGAAAATTTGGGAAATTTAATGACTCTTAGAAAGTGGCCTGGGGTTTTCGCAGGTGCAGTGCAAAGGACCAAAAAATGCCAAAACTAAGCTCACAGATGTTGCAAAAGCAGGGGAAAAAGTCAAGGAGGAAGACACAATTTAGGGGGCAAGATGTGAGGGACATGGCATGAATACTTAAAATAATAAAAAAAAAAAAAGAAAAAATCTTTCCCAAAGTCAAAGCCATCAAAATGCAGGCAGGCCATACGCCACCAAGGGCAGGCACATGCAGCAAAGCTTGCCAAAATTCATCCCCACTGAAGGCCAAAACAGAAAAGAAGGACCTACAAACACGCTGGAATAGAGACAACATCAAAGGAATTGCAATTGGAGGAGAAAAAAAGAAAATTTGGGAAATTTAGTGACTCTAAGAAAATGGCCTGGCAGTATATCATGTGCAGAGCAAAGGACCAAAGATGCCAAAACTAAGCTCACAGATGTTGCAAAAGCAGGGGAAAAAGTCAAGGAGGAAGACACAACTTAGGGGGCAAGATATGAGGGACATGGCATGAACACTTTAGAAAACAACCAAAAAAAGAAAAAAATCTTTCCCAAAGTCAAAGCCATCAAAAGGCATGGCCTGCCATCAAGTGCAGGGACATGCAACAAAGATTCCTCTATTGGTCCCCATTGAAATCGCAAGATTCCTATTCGCTTCCCGATAGGAAATGAAATTTCCTTTCGAGAAGGGAAAAGGAATCTTGCGAATCTCAAAAGAAAGGCTTACAAACACTCTGGAAAGGAGATAGGATCAAATGAAATGCAATTGAAAAAAGCAGAAATCGGGAATTTTAGTCTCTTCAAAAAATAGGCTGTGAGGAAATCAGCTGCATTGCAAAGGATCAAAAGGTGCCAAAACTAAGCTCACAGATGTTGCAAAAGCAGGGGAAAAAGTCTAGGAGGAAGACAAAACTTAGGGGGCAAGATATGAGGGACATGGCATGAACACTTCAGAAAACAACCAAAAAAAGAAAAACATCTTTCCCAAAGTCAAAGCCATCAAAATGCAGGCAGGCCATACGCCACCAAGGGCAGGCACATGCAGCAAAGCTTGCCAAAATTGATCCCCACTGAAGGCCAAAACAGAAAAGAAGGACCTACAAACCCGCTGGAATGGAGAACCATCAAAGGAATTGCAATTGCAGGAGAAAAAAGAAAATTTGGGAAATTTAGTAACTCTAAGAAAATGGCCCGGGGTTTTATCAGGTGCAGTGCAAAGGACAAAAAGGTGCCAAAACTAAGCTCACAGATGTTGCAAAAGCAGGGGAAAAAGTCTAGGAGGAAGACACAACTTAGGGGGCAAGATATGAGGGACATGGCATGAATACTTACAATAATAAAAAAAAAAAAGAAGAAAAAATCTTTCCCAAAGTCAAAGCCATCAAAATGCAGGCAGGCCATACGCCAGCAAGGGCAGGCACATGCAGCAAAGCTTGTCAAAATTGATCCCCACTGAAGGCCAAAACAGAAAAGAAGGACCTACAAACACGCTGTAAAGGAGTCAACATCAAAGGAATTGCAATTGGAGGAGAAAAATGAAAATTTTGGAAATTTAGTGACTCTAAGAAAATGGCCTGGGTTTATATCAGGTGCAGTGCAAAGGACCAAAAGATGCCAAAAGTAAGCTCACAGATGTTGCAAAAGCAGGGGAAAAAGTCAAGGAGGAAGACAGAACTTAGGGGGCAAGATATGAGGGACATGGCATGAACACTTCAGAAAACAACCAAAAAAAGAAAAAAATCTTTCCCAAAGTCAAAGCCATCAAAAGGCATGGCCTGCCATGAAGTGCAGGGACATGCACCAAAGATTCCTCTATTGGTCCCCATTGAAATCGCAAGATTCCTTTTCCCTTCCCAAAAGGAAATGAAATTTCCTTTCAGGAAGGGAAAAGGAATCTTGCGAATCCCAAAAGAAAGGCTTACAAACACTCTGGAAAGGAGATAGGATAAAATGAAATGCAATTGAAAAAAGCAGAAAATCGTGAATTTTCGTCTCTTAAAAAATAGGCTGTGAGGAAATCAGCTGCATTGCAAAGGACCAAAAGGTGCCAAAACTAAGCTCACAGATGTTGCAAAAGCAGGGGAAAAAGTCAAGGAGGAAGACACAACTTAGGGGGCAAGATATGAGGGACATGGCATGAACACTTCAGAAAACAACCAAAAAAAGAAAAAAATCTTTCTCAAAGTCAAAGCCATCAAAAGGCATGGCCTGCCATCAAGTGCAGGGACATGCAACAAAGATTCCTCTATTGGTCCCCATTGAAATCGCAAGATTCCTTTTCGCTTCCCGATAGGAAATGAAATTTCCTTTTGAGAAGGGAAAAGGAATCTTGCGAATCTCAAAAGAAAGGCTTACAAACACTCTGGAAAGGAGATAGCATCAAATGAAATGCAATTGAAAAAAGCAGAATTCGGGAATTTTTGTCTATTCAAAAAATAGGCTGTGAGGAAATCAGCTGCATTGCAAAGGATAAAAAGGTGCCAAAACTAAGCTCACAGATGTTGCAAAAGCAGGGGAAAAAGTCAAGGAGGAAGACACAACTTAGGGGGCAAGATATGAGGGACATGGCATGAACACTTCAGAAAACAACCAAAAAAAGAAAAAAAATCTTTCCCAAAGTCAAAGCCATCAAAATGCAGGCAGGCCATACGCCACCAAGGGCAGGCACATGCAGCAAAGCTTGCCAAAATTGATCCCCACTGAAGGCCAAAACAGAAAAGAAGGAACTACAAACACGCTGGAATCCAGACAACATCAAAGGAATTGCAATTGGGGGAGAAAAAAAGAAAATTTGGGAAATTTAATGACTCTTAGAAAGTGGCCTGGGGTTTTCGCAGGTGCAGTGCAAAGGACCAAAAAATGCCAAAACTAAGCTCACAGATGTTGCAAAAGCAGGGGAAAAAGTCAAGGAGGAAGACACAATTTAGGGGGCAAGATGTGAGGGACATGGCATGAATACTTAAAATAATAAAAAAAAAAAAAAGAAAAAATCTTTCCCAAAGTCAAAGCCATCAAAATGCAGGCAGGCCATACGCCACCAAGGGCAGGCACATGCAGCAAAGCTTGCCAAAATTCATCCCCACTGAAGGCCAAAACAGAAAAGAAGGACCTACAAACACGCTGGAATAGAGACAACATCAAAGGAATTGCAATTGGAGGAGAAAAAAAGAAAATTTGGGAAATTTAGTGACTCTAAGAAAATGGCCTGGCAGTATATCATGTGCAGTGCAAAGGACCAAAGATGCCAAAACTAAGCTCACAGATGTTGCAAAAGCAGGGGAAAAAGTCAAGGAGGAAGACACAACTTAGGGGGCAAGATATGAGGGACATGGCATGAACACTTCAGAAAACAACCAAAAAAAGAAAAAAATCTTTCTCAAAGTCAAAGCCATCAAAAGGCATGGCCTGCCATCAAGTGCAGGGACATGCAACAAAGATTCCTCTATTGGTCCCCATTGAAATCGCAAGATTCCCTTTCGCTTCCCGATAGGAAATGAAATTTCCTTTCGAGAAGGGAAAAGGAATCTTGCGAATCTCAAAAGAAAGGCTTACAAACACTCTGGAAAGGAGATAGGATCAAATGAAATGCAATTGAAAAAAGCAGAATTCGGGAATTTTTGTCTCTTCAAAAAATAGGCTGTGAGGAAATCAGCTGCATTGCAAAGGATCAAAAGGTGCCAAAACTAAGCTCACAGATGTTGCAAAAGCAGGGGAAAAAGTCAAGGAGGAAGACACAACTTAGGGGGCAAGATATGAGGGACATGGCATGAACACTTCAGAAAACAACCAAAAAAAGAAAAAAATCTTTCCCAAAGTCAAAGCCATCAAAATGCAGGCAGGCCATACGCCACCAAGGGCAGGCACATGCAGCAAAGCTTGCCAAAATTGATCCCCACTGAAGGCCAAAACAGAAAAGAAGGAACTACAAACACGCTGGTATCGAGACAACATCAAAGGAATTGCAATTGGGGGAGAAAAAAAGAAAATTTGGGAAATTTAATGACTCTTAGAAAGTGGCCTGGGGTTTTAGCAGGTGCAGTGCAAAGGACCAAAAAATGCCAAAACTAAGCTCACAGATGTTGCAAAAGCAGGGGAAAAAGTCAAGGAGGAAGACACAACTTAGGGGGCAAGATGTGAGGGACATGGCATGAATACTTAAAATAATAAATAAAAAAAAAATAAAAAATCTTTCCCAAAGTCAAAGCCATCAAAATGCAGGCAGGCCATACGCCACCAAGGGCAGGCACATGCAGCAAAGCTTGCCAAAATTCATCCCCACTGAAGGCCAAAACAGAAAAGAAGGACCTACAAACACGCTGGAATAGAGACAACATCAAAGGAATTGCAATTGGAGGAGAAAAAAAGAAAATTTGGGAAATTTAGTGACTCTAAGAAAATGGCCTGGGTTTATATCAGGTGCAGTGCAAAGGACCAAAAGATGCCAAAACTAAGCTCACAGATGTTGCAATAGCTGGGGAAAAAGTCAAGGAGGAAGGCACAACTTAGGGGGCAAGATATGAGGGACATGGCATGAACACTTCAGAAAACAATCAAAAAAAGAAAAAAATCTTTCCCAAAGTCAAAGCCATCAAAAGGCATGGCCTGCCATCAAGTGCAGGGACATGCACCAAAGATTCCTCTATTGGTCCCCATTGAAATCGCAAGATTCCTTTTCCCTTCCCGAAAGGAAATGAAATTTCGTTTCGGGAAGGGAAAAGGAATCTTGCGGATCCCAAAAGAAAGGCTTACAAACACTCTGGAAAGGAGATAGGTTCAAATGAAATGTAATTGAAAAAAGCAGAAAATCTGGAATTTTAGTCTCTTCAAAAAATAGGCTGTGAGGAAATCAGCTGCATTGCAAAGGACCAAAAGGTGCCAAAACTAAGCTCACAGATGTTGCAAAAGCAGGGGAAAAAGTCAAGGAGGAAGACACAACAGGGGGCAAGATATGAGGGACATGGCATGAATACTTAAAATAATAAAAAAAAAAAAAAAGAAAAAATCTTTCCCAAAGTCAAAGCCATCAAAATGCAGGCAGGCCATACGCCACCAAGGGCAGGCACATGCAGCAAAGCTTGCCAAAATTGATCCCCACTGAAGGCCAAAACAGAAAAGAAGGACCTACAAACACGCTTGAATCGAGACAACATCAAAGGAATTGCAATTGTGGGAGAAAAAAAGAAAATTTGGGAAATTTAATGACTCTAAGAAAATGGCCTGGGGTTTTATCATGTGCAGTGCAAAGTACCAAAAGATGCCAAAACTAAGCTCACAGATGTTGCAAAAGCAGGGGAAAAAGTCAAGGAGGAAGACAGAACTTAGGGGGCAAGATATGAGGGACATGGCATGAACACTTCAGAAAACAACCAAAAAAAGAAAAAAATCTTTCCCAAAGTCAAAGCCATCAAAAGGCATGGCCTGCCATCAAGTGCAGGGACATGCACCAAAGATTCCTCTATTGGTCCCCATTGAAATCGCAAGATTCCTTTTCCCTTCCCGAAAGGAAATGAAATTTCCTTTCGGGAAGGGAAAAGGAATCTTGCGAATCCCAAAAGAAAGGCTTACAAACACTCTGGAAAGGAGATAGGTTCAAATGAAATGCAATTGAAAAAGGCAGAAAATCGGGAATTTTAGTCTCTTCAAAAAATAGGCTGTGAGGAAATCAGCTGCATTGCAAAGGACCAAAAGGTGCCAAAACTAAGCTCACAGATGTTGCAAAAGCAGGGGAAAAAGTCAAGGAGGAAGACTCAACAGGGAGCAAGATATGAGGGACATGGCATGAATACTTAAAATATTAAAAAAAAATAAAAGAAAAAATCTTTCCCAAAGTCAAAGCCATCAAAATGCAGGCAGGCCATACGCCACCAAGGGCAGGCACATGCAGCAAAGCTTGCCAAAATTGATCCCCACTGAAGGCCAAAACAGAAAAGAAGGACCTACAAACACGCTGGAAAGGAGTCAACATCAAAGGAATTGCAATTGGAGAAGAAAAAAAGAAAATTTGGGAAATTTAATGACTCCAAGAAAATGGCCTGGGATAATATCAGGTGCAGTGCAAAGGACCAAAAGGTGCCAAAACTAAGCTCACAGATGTTGCAAAAGCAGGGGAAAAAGTCAAGGACGAAGACACCCCTTGGGGGGCAAGATGTGAGGGACATGGCATGAATACTTAAAACAAACCAAAAAAAAAAAATAGAAATAATCTTTCCCAAAGTCAAAGCCATCAAAATGCAGGCAGGCCATACGCCACCAAGGGCAGGCACATGCAGCAAAGCTTGCCAAAATTGATCCCCACTGAAGGCCAAAACAGAAAAGAAGGACCTACAAACACGCTTGAATCGAGACAACATCAAAGGAATTGCAATTGTGGGAGAAAAAAAGAAAATTTGGGAAATTTAAGGACTCTAAGAAAATGGCCCAGGGTTTTATCATGTGCAGTGCAAAGTACCAAAAGATGCCAAAACTAAGCTCACAGATGTTGCAAAAGCAGGGGAAAAAGTCAAGGAGGAAGACAGAACTTAGGGGGCAAGATATGAGGGACATGGCATGAACACTTCAGAAAACAACCAAAAAAAGAAAAAAATCTTTCCCAAAGTCAAAGCCATCAAAAGGCATGGCCTGCCATCAAGTGCAGGGACATGCACCAAAGATTCCTCTATTGGTCCCCATTGAAATCGCAAGATTCCTTTTCCCTTCCCGAAAGGAAATGAAATTTCCTTTCGGGAAGGGAAAAGGAATCTTGCGAATCCCAAAAGAAAGGCTTACAAACACTCTGGAAAGGAGATAGGTTCAAATGAAATGCAATTGAAAAAGGCAGAAAATCGGGAATTTTAGTCTCTTCAAAAAATAGGCTGTGAGGAAATCAGCTGCATTGCAAAGGACCAAAAGGTGCCAAAACTAAGCTCACAGATGTTGCAAAAGCAGGGGAAAAAGTCAAGGAGGAAGACTCAACAGGGGGCAAGATATGAGGGACATGGCATGAATACTTAAAATATTAAAAAAAAATAAAAGAAAAAATCTTTCCCAAAGTCAAAGCCATCAAAATGCAGGCAGGCCATACGCCACCAAGGGCAGGCACATGCAGCAAAGCTTGCCAAAATTGATCCCCACTGAAGGCCAAAACAGAAAAGAAGGACCTACAAACACGCTGGAAAGGAGTCAACATCAAAGGAATTGCAATTGGAGAAGAAAAAAAGAAAATTTGGGAAATTTAATGACTCCAAGAAAATGGCCTGGGATAATATCAGGTGCAGTGCAAAGGACCAAAAGGTGCCAAAACTAAGCTCACAGATGTTGCAAAAGCAGGGGAAAAAGTCAAGGACGAAGACACCCCTTGGGGGGCAAGATGTGAGGGACATGGCATGAATACTTAAAACAAACCAAAAAAAAAAAATAGAAATAATCTTTCCCAAAGTCAAAGCCATCAAAATGCAGGCAGGCCATACGGCACCCAGGGTAGGCACATGCAGCAAAGCTTGCCAAAATTGATCCCCACTGAAGGCCAAAACAGAAAAGAAGGACCTACAAACACGCCGGAAAGGAGTCAACATCAAAGGAATTGCAATTGGAGGAGAAAAAAAGAAAATTTGGGAAATTTAGTGACTCTAAGAAAATGGCCTGGCAGTATATCATGTGCAGTGCAAAGGACCAAAAGATGCCAAAACTAAGCTCACAGATGTTGCAAAAGCTGGGGAAAAAGTCAAGGAGGAAGACACAACTTAGGGGGCAAGATATGAGGGACATGGCATGAACACTTCAGAAAACAACCAAAAAAAGAAAAAAATCTTTCCCAAAGTCAAAGCCATCAAAAGGCATGGCCTGTCATGAAGTGCAGGGACATGCAACAAAGATTCCTCTATTGGTCCCCATTGAAATCGCAAGATTCCTTTTCCCTTCCCAAAAGGAAATGAAATTTCCTTTCAGGTAGGGAAAAGGAATTTTGCGAATCCCAAAAGAAAGGCTTACAAACACTCTGGAAAGGAGATAGGATCAAATGAAATGCAATTGAAAAAAGCAGAATTCGGGAATTTTAGTCTCTTCAAAAAATAGGCTGAGAGGAAATCAGCTGCATTGCATAAGGACGAAAAGGTGCCAAAACTAAGCTCACAGATGTTGCAAAAGCAGGGGAAAAAGTCAAGGAGGAAGACACAACAGGGGGCAAGATATGAGGGACATGGCATGAATACTTAAAATAATAAAAAAAAAAAAAAAGAAAAAATCTTTCCCAAAGTCAAAGCCATCAAAATGCAGGCAGGCCATACGCCACCAAGGGCAGGCACATGCAGCAAAGCTTGCCAAAATTGATCCCCACTGAAGGCCAAAACAGAAAAGAAGGACCTACAAACACGCTTGAATCGAGACAACATCAAAGGAATTGCAATTGTGGGAGAAAAAAAGAAAATTTGGGAAATTTAAGGACTCTAAGAAAATGGCCCAGGGTTTTATCATGTGCAGTGCAAAGTACCAAAAGATGCCAAAACTAAGCTCACAGATGTTGCAAAAGCAGGGGAAAAAGTCAAGGAGGAAGACAGAACTTAGGGGGCAAGATATGAGGGACATGGCATGAACACTTCAGAAAACAACCAAAAAAAGAAAAAAATCTTTCCCAAAGTCAAAGCCATCAAAAGGCATGGCCTGCCATCAAGTGCAGGGACATGCACCAAAGATTCCTCTATTGGTCCCCATTGAAATCGCAAGATTCCTTTTCCCTTCCCGAAAGGAAATGAAATTTCCTTTCGGGAAGGGAAAAGGAATCTTGCGAATCCCAAAAGAAAGGCTTACAAACACTCTGGAAAGGAGATAGGTTCAAATGAAATGCAATTGAAAAAGGCAGAAAATCGGGAATTTTAGTCTCTTCAAAAAATAGGCTGTGAGGAAATCAGCTGCATTGCAAAGGACCAAAAGGTGCCAAAACTAAGCTCACAGATGTTGCAAAAGCAGGGGAAAAAGTCAAGGAGGAAGACTCAACAGGGGGCAAGATATGAGGGACATGGCATGAATACTTAAAATATTAAAAAAAAATAAAAGAAAAAATCTTTCCCAAAGTCAAAGCCATCAAAATGCAGGCAGGCCATACGCCACCAAGGGCAGGCACATGCAGCAAAGCTTGCCAAAATTGATCCCCACTGAAGGCCAAAACAGAAAAGAAGGACCTACAAACACGCTGGAAAGGAGTCAACATCAAAGGAATTGCAATTGGAGAAGAAAAAAAGAAAATTTGGGAAATTTAATGACTCCAAGAAAATGGCCTGGGATAATATCAGGTGCAGTGCAAAGGACCAAAAGGTGCCAAAACTAAGCTCACAGATGTTGCAAAAGCAGGGGAAAAAGTCAAGGACGAAGACACCCCTTGGGGGGCAAGATGTGAGGGACATGGCATGAATACTTAAAACAAACCAAAAAAAAAAAATAGAAATAATCTTTCCCAAAGTCAAAGCCATCAAAATGCAGGCAGGCCATACGGCACCCAGGGTAGGCACATGCAGCAAAGCTTGCCAAAATTGATCCCCACTGAAGGCCAAAACAGAAAAGAAGGACCTACAAACACGCCGGAAAGGAGTCAACATCAAAGGAATTGCAATTGGAGGAGAAAAAAAGAAAATTTGGGAAATTTAGTGACTCCAAGAAAATGGCCTGGGTTTATATCAGGTGCAGTGCAAAGGACCAAAAGATGCCAAAACTAAGCTCACAGATGTTGCAAAAGCTGGGGAAAAAGTCAAGGAGGAAGACACAACTTAGGGGACAAGATATGAGGGACATGGCATGAATACTTAAAATAATAAAAAAAAAAAAAAAAAAAGAAAAAATCTTTTCCAAAGTTAAAGCCATCAAAATGCAGGCAGTCCATACGCCACCAAGGACAGGCACATGCTGCATAGCTTGCCAAAATTGATCCCCACTGAAGGCCAAAACAGCAAAGTAGGACCTACAAACACGCTGGAAAGGAGTCAACATCAAAGGAATTGCAATTGCAGGAGAAAAAAAGAAAATTTGGGAAATTTAGTAACTCTAAGAAAATGGCCCGGGGTTTATATCAGGTGCAGTTGAAAGGACCAAAAGGTGCCAAAACAAAGCTCACAAATGTTGCAAAAGCAGGGGAAAAAGTCAAGGAGGAAGTTAGAACTTAGGGGGGAAGATATGAGGGACATGGCATGAACACTTCAGAAAACAACCAAAAAAAGAAAAAAATCTTTCCCAAAGTCAAAGCCATCAAAAGGCATGGCCTGCCATGAAGTGCAGGGACATGCAACAAAGATTCCTCTATTGGTCCCCATTGAAATCGCAAGATTCCTTTTCCCTTCCCAAAAGGAAATGAAATTTCCTTTCAGGAAGGGAAAAGGAATCTTGCGAATCCCAAAAGAAAGGCTTACAAACACTCTGGAAAGGAGATAGGATCAAATGAAATGCAATTGAAAAAAGCAGAAAATCGTGAATTTTCGTCTCTTAAAAAATAGGCTGTGAGGAAATCAGCTGCATTGCAAAGGACCAAAAGGTGCCAAAACTAAGCTCACAGATGTTGCAAAAGCAGGGGAAAAAGTCAAGGAGGAAGACACAACTTAGGGGGCAAGATATGAGGGACATGGCATGAACACTTCAGAAAACAACCAAAAAAAGAAAAAAATCTTTCCCAAAGTCAAAGCCATCAAAAGGCATGGCCTGTCATGAAGTGCAGGGACATGCAACAAAGATTCCTCTATTGGTCCCCATTGAAATCGCAAGATTCCTTTTCCCTTCCCAAAAGGAAATGAAATTTCCTTTCAGGTAGGGAAAAGGAATTTTGCGAATCCCAAAAGAAAGGCTTACAAACACTCTGGAAAGGAGATAGGATCAAATGAAATGCAATTGAAAAAAGCAGAATTCGGGAATTTTAGTCTCTTCAAAAAATAGGCTGAGAGGAAATCAGCTGCATTGCATAAGGACCAAAAGGTGCCAAAACTAAGCTCACAGATGTTGCAAAAGCAGGGGAAAAAGTCAAGGAGCAAGACACAACTTAGGGGGCAAGATGTGAGGGACATGGCATGAACACTTAAAATAATAAAAAAAAAAAAAAGAAAAAATCTTTCCCAAAGTCAAAGCCATCAAAATGCAGGCAGGCCATACGCCACCAAGGGAAGGCACATGCAGCAAAGCTTGCCAAAATTGATCCCCACTGAAGGCCAAAACAGAAAAGAAGGACCTACAAACACGCTGGAATGGAGACAACATCAAAGGAATTGCAATTGCAGGAGAAAAAAAGAAAATTTGGGAAATTTAGTAACTCTAAGAAAATGGCCTGGGGTTTATATCAGGTGCAGTGCAAAGGACCAAAAGATGCCAAAACTAAGCTCACAGATGTTGCAAAAGCAGGGGAAAAAGTCAAGGAGGAAGACACAACTTAGGGGGCAAGATATGAGGGAAATGGCATGAGCACTTCAGAAAACAACCAAAAAAAGAAAAAAATCTTTCTCAAAGTCAAAGCCATCAAAAGGCATGGCCTGCCATCAAGTGCAGGGACATGCACCAAAGATTCCTCTATTGGTCCCCATTGAAATCGCAAGATTCCTTTTCGCTTCCCGATAGGAAATGAAATTTCCTTTCGAGAAGGGAAAAGGAATCTTGCGAATCTCAAAAGAAAGGCTTACAAACACTCTGGAAAGGAGATAGGATCAAATGAAATGCAATTGAAAAAAGCAGAATTCGGGAATTTTAGTCTCTTCAAAAAATAGGCTGTGAGGAAATCAGCTGCATTGCAAAGGATCAAAAGGTGCCAAAACTAAGCTCACAGATGTTGCAAAAGCAGGGGAAAAAGTCTAGGAGGAAGACACAACTTAGGGGGCAAGATGTGAGGGACATGGCATGAACACTTCAGAAAAAACCAAAAAAAGAAAAAAATCTTTCCCAAAGTCAAAGACATAAAAAGGCAGGCAGGCCATACGCCAGCAAGGGCACGCACATGCAGCAAAGCTTGCCAAAATTGATCCCCACTGAAGGCCAAAACAGAAAAGAAGGACCTACAAACACGCTGGAAAGGAGTCAACATCAAAGGAATTGCAATTGGAGGAGAAAAAAAGAAAATTTGGGAAATTTAGTGACTCTAAGAAAATGGCCTGGGTTTATATCAGGTGCAGTGCAAAGGACCAAAAGGTGCCAAAACTAAGCTCACAGATTTTGCAAAAGCAGGGGAAAAAATCAAGGAGGAAGACACAACTTAGGGGGCAAGATATGAGGGACATGGCATGAACACTTCAGAAAACAACCAAAAAAAGAAAAAATCTTTCCCAAAGTCAAAGCCATCAAAATGCAGGCAGGCCATACGCCACCAAGGCCTGGCACATGCAGCAAAGCTTGCCAAAATTGATCTCCACTGAAGGCCAAAACAGAAAAGAAGGAACTACAAACACGCTGGAATCGAGACAACATCAAAGGAATTGCAATTGTGGGAGAAAAAAAGAAAATTTGGGAAATTTAATGACTCTAAGAAAGTGGCCTGGGGTTTTAGCAGGTGCAGTGCAAAGGACCAAAAAATGCCAAAACGAAGCTCACAGATGTTGCAAAAGCAGGGGAAAAAGTCAAGGAGGAAGACACAACTTAGGGGGCAAGATATGAGGGACATGGCATGAATACTTAAAATAATAAAAAAAAAAAAGAAAAAATCTTTCCCAAAGTCAAAGCCATCAAAATGCAGGCAGGCCATACGCCACCAAGGGCAGGCACATGCAGCAAAGCTTGCCAAAATTGATCCCCACTGAAGGCCAAAACAGAAAAGAAGGACCTACAAACACGCTGGAATGGAGAACCATCAAAGGAATTGCAATTGCAGGAGAAAAAAGAAAATTTGGGAAATTTAGTAACTCTAAGAAAATGGCCCGGGGTTTTATCACGTGCAGTGCAAAGGACCAAAAGATGCCAAAACTAAGCTCACAGATGTTGCAAAAGCAGGGGAAAAAGTCAAGGAGGAAGACAGAACTTAGGGGGCAAGATATGAGGGACATGGCATGAACACTTCAGAAAACAACCAAAAAAAGAAAAAAATCTTTCCCAAAGTCAAAGCCATCAAAAGGCATGGCCTGCCATGAAGTGCAGGGACATGCACCAAAGATTCCTCTATTGGTCCCCATTGAAATCGCAAGATTCCTTTTCCCTTCCCAAAAGGAAATGAAATTTCCTTTCAGGAAGGGAAAAGGAATCTTGCGAATCCCAAAAGAAAGGCTTACAAACACTCTGGAAAGGAGATAGGATAAAATGAAATGCAATTGAAAAAAGCAGAAAATCGTGAATTTTCGTCTCTTAAAAAATAGGCTGTGAGGAAATCAGCTGCATTGCAAAGGACCAAAAGGTGCCAAAACTAAGCTCACAGATGTTGCAAAAGCAGGGGAAAAAGTCAAGGAGGAAGACACAACTTAGGGGGCAAGATATGAGGGACATGGCATGAACACTTCAGAAAACAACCAAAAAAAGAAAAAAATCTTTCTCAAAGTCAAAGCCATCAAAAGGCATGGCCTGCCATCAAGTGCAGGGACATGCAACAAAGATTCCTCTATTGGTCCCCATTGAAATCGCAAGATTCCTTTTCGCTTCCCGATAGGAAATGAAATTTCCTTTCGAGAAGGGAAAAGGAATCTTGCGAATCTCAAAAGAAAGGCTTACAAACACTCTGGAAAGGAGATAGGATCAAATGAAATGCAATTGAAAAAAGCAGAATTCGGGAATTTTTGTCTCTTCAAAAAATAGGCTGTGAGGAAATCAGCTGCATTGCAAAGGATCAAAAGGTGCCAAAACTAAGCTCACAGATGTTGCAAAAGCAGGGGAAAAAGTCTAGGAGGAAGACACAACTTAGGGGGCAAGATATGAGGGACATGGCATGAACACTTCAGAAAACAACCAAAAAAAGAAAAAAATCTTTCCCAAAGTCAAAGCCATAAAAAGGCAGGCAGGCCATACGCCAGCAAGGGCACGCACATGCAGCAAAGCTTGCCAAAATTGATCCCCACTGAAGGCCAAAACAGAAAAGAAGGACCTACAAACACGCTGGAATGGAGACAACATCAAAGGAATTGCAATTGCAGGAGAAAAAAAGAAAATTTGGGAAATTTAGTAACTCTAAGAAAATGGCCTGGGGTTTATATCAGGTGCAGTGCAAAGGACCAAAAGATGCCAAAACTAAGCTCACAGATGTTGCAAAAGCAGGGGAAAAAGTCAAGGAGGAAGACACAACTTAGGGGGCAAGATATGAGGGACATGGCATGAACACTTCAGAAAACAACCAAAAAAAGAAAAAAATCTTTCCCAAAGTCAAAGCCATCAAAAGGCATGGCCTGCCATGAAGTGCAGGGACATGCAACAAAGATTCCTCTATTGGTCCCCATTGAAATCGCAAGATTCCTTTTCCCTTCCCGATAGGAAATGAAATTTCCTTTCGAGAAGGGAAAAGGAATCTTGCGAATCCCAAAAGAAAGGCTTACAAACACTCTGGAAAGGAGATAGGATCAAATGAAATGCAATTGAAAAAAGCAGAATTCGGGAATTTTAGTCTCTTCAAAAAATAGGCTGTGAGGAAATCAGCTGCATTGCAAAGGATCAAAAGGTGGCAAAACTAAGCTCACAGATGTTGCAAAAGCAGGGGAAAAAGTCTAGGAGGAAGACACAACTTAGGGGGCAAGATATGAGGGACATGGCATGAACACTTCAGAAAACAACCAAAAAAAGAAAAAATCTTTCCCAAAGTCAAAGCCATCAAAATGCAGGCAGGCCATACGCCACCAAGGCCTGGCACATGCAGCAAAGCTTGCCAAAATTGATCTCCACTGAAGGCCAAAACAGAAAAGAAGGAACTACAAACACGCTGGAATCGAGACAACATCAAAGGAATTGCAATTGTGGGAGAAAAAAAGAAAATTTGGGAAATTTAATGACTCTAAGAAAGTGGCCTGGGGTTTTAGCAGGTGCAGTGCAAAGGACCAAAAGATGCCAAAATTAAGCTCACAGATGTTGCAAAACTGGGGAAAAAGTCAAGGAGGAAGACACAACTTAGGGGGCAAGATATGAGGGACATGGCATGAATACTTAAAATATTAAAAAGAAAAAAAAGAAAAAATCTTTCCCAAAGTCAAAGCCATCAAAATGCAGGCAGGCCATACGCCACCAAGGGCAGGCACATGCAGCAAAGCTTGCCAAAATTCATCCCCACTGAAGGCCAAAACAGAAAAGAAGGACCTACAAACACGCTGGAATAGAGACAACATCAAAGGAATTGCAATTGGAGGAGAAAAAAAGAAAATTTGGGAAATTTAGTGACTCTAAGAAAATGGCCTGGCAGTATATCATGTGCAGTGCAAAGGACCAAAGATGCCAAAACTAAGCTCACAGATTTTGCAAAAGCAGGGGAAAAAGTCAAGGAGGAAGACACAACTTAGGGGGCAAGATATGAGGGACATGGCATGAACACTTCAGAAAACAACCAAAAAAAGAAAAAAATCTTTCCCAAAGTCAAAGCCATCAAAAGGCATGGCCTGCCATCAAGTGCAGGGACATGCACCAAAGATTCCTCTATTGGTCCCCATTGAAATCGCAAGATTCCTTTTCCCTTCCCGAAAGGAAATGAAATTTCCTTTCGGGAAGGGAAAAGGAATCTTGCGAATCCCAAAAGAAAGGCTTACAAACACTCTGGAAAGGAGATAGGATCAAATGAAATGCAATTGAAAAAAGCAGAAAATTGGGAATTTTAGTCTCTTCAAAAAATAGGCTGTGAGGAAATCAGCTGCATTGCAAAGGACCAAAAGGTGCCAAAACTAAGCTCACAGATGTTGCAAAAGCAGGGGAAAAAGTCAAGGAGGAAGACACAACTTAGGGGGCAAGATATGAGGGACATGGCATGAATACTTAAAACAATACAAAAAAAAAAAAAGAAAAAATCTTTCCCAAAGTCAAAGCCATCAAAATGCAGGCAGGCCATACGCCACCAAGTGCAGGCACATGCAGCAAAGCTTGCCAAAATTGATCCCCACTGAAGGCCAAAACAGAAAAGAAGGACCTAAAAACACGCTGGAATGGAGAAAACATCAATGGAATTGCAATTGGAGGAGAAAAAAAGAAAATTTGGGAAATTTAATGACTCTTAGAAAGTGGCCTGGGGTTTTAGCAGGTGCAGTGCAAAGGACCAAAAGGTGCCAAAACTAAGCTCACAGATGTTGCAAAAGCAGGGGAAAAAGTCAAGGAGGAAGACACAACTTAGGGGGAAAGATATGAAGGACATGGCAAGAATACTTAAAATAATAAAAAAAAAAAATAGAAAAAATCTTTCCCAAAGTCAAAGCCATCAAAATGCAGGCAGGCCATACGCCACCAAGGGCAGGCACATGCAGCAAAGCTTGCCAAAATTGATCCCCACTGAAGGCCAAAACAGAAAAGAAGGACCTACAAACACGCTGGAAAGGAGTCAACATCAAAGGAATTGCAATTGGAGGAGAAAAAATGAAAATTTGGGAAATTTAGTGACTCTAAGAAATTGGCCTGGGTTTATATCAGGTGCAGTGCAAAGGACCAAAAGATGCCAAAATTAAGCTCACAGATGTTGCAAAACTGGGGAAAAAGTCAAGGAGGAAGACACAACTTAGGGGGCAAGATATGAGGGACATGGCATGAATACTTAAAATATTAAAAAGAAAAAAAAGAAAAAATCTTTCCCAAAGTTAAAGCCATCAAAATGCAGGCAGGCCATACGCCACCAAGGGCAGGCACATGCAGCAAAGCTTGCCAAAATTGATCCCCACTGAAGGCCAAAACAGAAAAGAAGGACCTACAAACACGCTGGAATGGAGAACCATCAAAGGAATTGCAATTGCAGGAGAAAAAAGAAAATTTGGGAAATTTAGTAACTCTAAGAAAATGGCCCGGGGTTTTATCACGTGCAGTGCAAAGGACCAAAAGATGCCAAAACTAAGCTCACAGATGTTGCAAAAGCAGGGGAAAAAGTCAAGGAGGAAGACACAACTTAGGGGGCAAGATATGAGGGACATGGCATGAACACTTCAGAAAACAACCAAAAAAAGAAAAAAATCTTTCCCAAAGTCAAAGCCATGAAAAGGCATGGCCTGCCATCAAGTGCAGGGACATGCACCAAAGATTCCTCTATTGGTCCCCATTGAAATCGCAAGATTCCTTTTCCCTTCCCGAAAGGAAATGAAATTTCCTTTCGGGAAGGGAAAAGGAATCTTGCGAATCCCAAAAGAAAGGCTTACAAACACTCTGGAAAGGAGATAGGATCAAATGAAATGCAATTGAAAAAAGCAGAAAATTGGGAATTTTAGTCTCTTCAAAAAATAGGCTGTGAGGAAATCAGCTGCATTGCAAAGGACCAAAAGGTGCCAAAACTAAGCTCACAGATGTTGCAAAAGCAGGGGAAAAAGTCAAGGAGGAAGACACAACTTAGGGGGCAAGATATGAGGGACATGGCATGAATACTTAAAACAATACAAAAAAAAAAAAAGAAAAAATCTTTCCCAAAGTCAAAGCCATCAAAATGCAGGCAGGCCATACGCCACCAAGGGCAGGCACATGCAGCAAAGCTTGCCAAAATTGATCCCCACTGAAGGCCAAAACAGAAAAGAAGGACCTACAAACACGCTGGAATGGAGAAAACATCAATGGAATTGCAATTGGAGGAGAAAAAAAGAAAATTTGGGAAATTTAATGACTCTTAGAAAGTGGCCTGGGGTTTTAGCAGGTGCAGTGCAAAGGACCAAAAGGTGCCAAAACTAAGCTCACAGATGTTGCAAAAGCAGGGGAAAAAGTCAAGGAGGAAGACACAACTTAGGGGGAAAGATATGAAGGACATGGCAAGAATACATAAAACAAACAAAAAAAAAAAATAGAAAAAATCTTTCCCAAAGTCAAAGCCATCAAAATGCAGGCAGGCCATACGCCACCAAGGGCAGGCACATGCAGCAAAGCTTGCCAAAATTGATCCCCACTGAAGGCCAAAACAGAAAAGAAGGACCTACAAACACGCTGGAAAGGAGTCAACATCAAAGGAATTGCAATTGGAGGAGAAAAAATGAAAATTTGGGAAATTTAGTGACTCTAAGAAATTGGCCTGGGTTTAGATCAGGTGCAGTGCAAAGGACCAAAAGATGCCAAAATTAAGCTCACAGATGTTGCAAAACTGGGGAAAAAGTCAAGGAGGAAGACACAACTTAGGGGGCAAGATATGAGGGACATGGCATGAATACTTAAAATATTAAAAAGAAAAAAAAGAAAAAATCTTTCCCAAAGTCAAAGCCATCAAAATGCAGGCAGGCCATACGCCACCAAGGGCAGGCACATGCAGCAAAGCTTGCCAAAATTCATCCCCACTGAAGGCCAAAACAGAAAAGAAGGACCTACAAACACGCTGGAATAGAGACAACATCAAAGGAATTGCAATTGGAGGAGAAAAAAAGAAAATTTGGGAAATTTAGTGACTCTAAGAAAATGGCCTGGCAGTATATCATGTGCAGTGCAAAGGACCAAAGATGCCAAAACTAAGCTCACAGATTTTGCAAAAGCAGGGGAAAAAGTCAAGGAGGAAGACACAACTTAGGGGGCAAGATATGAGGGACATGGCATGAACACTTCAGAAAACAACCAAAAAAAGAAAAAAATCTTTCCCAAAGTCAAAGCCATCAAAAGGCATGGCCTGCCATCAAGTGCAGGGACATGCACCAAAGATTCCTCTATTGGTCCCCATTGAAATCGCAAGATTCCTTTTCCCTTCCCGAAAGGAAATGAAATTTCCTTTCGGGAAGGGAAAAGGAATCTTGCGAATCCCAAAAGAAAGGCTTACAAACACTCTGGAAAGGAGATAGGATCAAATGAAATGCAATTGAAAAAAGCAGAAAATTGGGAATTTTAGTCTCTTCAAAAAATAGGCTGTGAGGAAATCAGCTGCATTGCAAAGGACCAAAAGGTGCCAAAACTAAGCTCACAGATGTTGCAAAAGCAGGGGAAAAAGTCAAGGAGGAAGACACAACTTAGGGGGCAAGATATGAGGGACATGGCATGAAAACTTCAGAAAACAACCAAAAAAAGAAAAAAAATCTTTCCCAATGTCAAAGCCATCAAAATGCAGAGAGGCCATACGCCACCAAGGGCAGGCACATGCAGCAAAGCTTGCCAAAATTGATCCCCACTGAAGGCCAAAACAGAAAAGAAGGACCTACAAACACGCTGGAAAGGAGTCAACATCAAAGGAATTGCAATTGGAGGAGAAAAAAGGAAAATTTTGGAAATTTAGTGACTCTAAGAAAATGGCCTGGGTTTATATCAGGGGCAGTGCAAAGGACCAAAAGATGCCAAAACTAAGCTCACAGATGTTGCAAAAGCAGGGGGAAAAGTCAAGGAGGAAGACACAACTTAGGGGGCAAGATATGAGGGACATGGCATGAACACTTCAGAAAACAACCAAAAAAAGAAAAAAATCTTTCCCAAAGTCAAAGCCATCAAAATGCAGGCAGGCCATACGCCACCAAGGGCAGGCACATGCAGCAAAGCTTGCCAAAATTGATCCCCACTGAAGGCCAAAACAGAAAAGAAGGAACTACAAACACGCTGGAATCGAGACAACATCAAAGGAATTGCAATTGTGGGAGAAAAAAAGAAAATTTCGGAAATTTAATGACTCTTAGAAAGTGGCCTGGGGTTTTAGCAGGTGCAGTGCAAAGGACCAAAAAATGCCAAAACTAAGCTCACAGATGTTGCAAAAGCAGGGGAAAAAGTCAAGGAGGAAGACACAACTTAGGGGGCAAGATGTGAGGGACATGGCATGAATACTTAAAATAATAAAAAAAAAAAAAGAAAAAATCTTTCCCAAAGTCAAAGCCATCAAAATGCAGGCAGGCCATACGCCACCAAGGGCAGGCACATGCAGCAAAGCTTGCCAAAATTCATCCCCACTGAAGGCCAAAACAGAAAAGAAGGACCTACAAACACGCTGGAAAGGAGTCAACATCAAAGGAATTGCAATTGGAGGAGAAAAAAGGAAAATTTTGGAAATTTAGTGACTCTAAGAAAATGGCCTGGGTTTATATCTGGGGCAGTGCAAAGGACCAAAAGATGCCAAAACTAAGCTCACAGATGTTGCAAAAGCAGGGGAAAAAGTCAAGGAGGAAGACACAACTTAGGGGGCAAGATATGAGGGACATGGCATGAACACTTCAGAAAACAACCAAAAAAAGAAAAAAATCTTTCCCAAAGTCAAAGCCATCAAAAGGCATGGCCTGCCATCAAGTGCAGGGACATGCAAGAAAGATTACTCTATTGGTCCCCATTGAATTCGCAAGATTCCTTTTCCCTTCCCGAAAGGAAATGAAATTTCCTTTCGGGAAGGGAAAAGGAATCTTGCGAATCCCAAAAGAAAGGCTTACAAACACTCTGGAAAGGAGATAGGATCAAATGAAATGCAATTGAAAAAAGCAGAAAATTGGGAATATTAGTCTCTTCAAAAAATAGGCTGTGAGGAAATCAGCTGCATTGCAAAGGACCAAATGCTGCCAAAACTAAGCTCACAGATGTTGCAAAAGCTGGGGAAAAAGTCAAGGAGGAAGGCACAACTTAGGGGGCAAGATATGAGGGACATGGCATGAATACTTAAAATATTAAAAAGAAAAAAAAGAAAAAATCTTTCCCAAAGTTAAAGCCATCAAAATGCAGGCAGGCCATACGCCACCAAGGGCAGGCACATGCAGCAAAGCTTGCCAAAATTGATCCCCACTGAAGGCCAAAACAGAAAAGAAGGACCTACAAACACGCTGGAATGGAGAACCATCAAAGGAATTGCAATTGCAGGAGAAAAAAGAAAATTTGGGAAATTTAGTGACTCTAAGAAAATGGCCCGGGGTTTTATCAGGTGCAGTGCAAAGGACCAAAAGGTGCCAAAACTAAGCTCACAGATGTTGCAAAAGCAGGGGAAAAAGTCAAGGAGGAAGACACAACTTAGGGGGCAAGATGTGAGGGACATGGCATGAATACTTAAAATAATAATAAAAAAAAAAGAAAAAATCTTTCCCAAAGTCAAAGCCATCAAAATGCAGGCAGGCCATACGCCAGCAAGGGCAGGCACATGCAGCAAAGCTTGCCAAATCTGATCCCCACTGAAGGCCAAAACAGAAAAGAAGGGCCTACAAACAGGCTGGAGCGGAGACACCATCAAAGGAATTGTAATTGGAGGAGAAAAAAAGAAAATTTTGGAAATTTAGTGACTGTAAGGAAATGGCCCGGGATAATATCATGTGCAGTGCAAAGGACCAAAGATGCCAAAACTAAGCTCACAGATGTTGCAAAAGCAGGGGAAAAAGTCAAGGAGGAAGACACAACTTAGGGGGCAAGATATGAGGGACATGGCATGAACACTTCAGAAAACAACCAAAAAAAGAAAAAAATCTTTCTCAAAGTCAAAGCCATCAAAAGGCATGGCCTGCCATCAAGTGCAGGGACATGCAACAAAGATTCCTCTATTGGTCCCCATTGAAATCGCAAGATTCCTTTTCGCTTCCCGATAGGAAATGAAATTTCCTTTCGAGAAGGGAAAAGGAATCTTGCGAATCTCAAAAGAAAGGCTTACAAACACTCTGGAAAGGAGATAGGATCAAATGAAATGCAATTGAAAAAAGCAGAATTCGGGAACTTTTGTCTCTTCAAAAAATAGGCTGTGAGGAAATCAGCTGCATTGCAAAGGATCAAAAGGTGCCAAAACTAAGCTCACAGATGTTGCAAAAGCAGGGGAAAAAGTCAAGGAGGAAGACACAACTTAGGGGGCAAGATATGAGGGACATGGCATGAACACTTCAGAAAACAACCAAAAAAAGAAAAAAATCTTTCCCAAAGTCAAAGCCATAAAAAGGCAGGCAGGCCATACGCCAGCAAGGGCACGCACATGCAGCAAAGCTTGCCAAAATTGATCCCCACTGAAGGCCAAAACAGAAAAGAAGGACCTACAAACACGCTGGAATGGAGACAACATCAAAGGAATTGCAATTGCAGGAGAAAAAAAGAAAATTTGGGAAATTTAGTAACTCTAAGGAAATGGCCTGGGGTTTATATCAGGTGCAGTGCAAAGGACCAAAAGATGCCAAAACTAAGCTCACAGATGTTGCAAAAGCAGGGGAAAAAGTCAAGGAGGAAGACACAACTTAGGGGGCAAGATATGAGGGACATGGCATGAACACTTCAGAAAACAACCAAAAAAAGAAAAAAATCTTTCCCAAAGTCAAAGCCATCAAAAGGCATGGCCTGCCATGAAGTGCAGGGACATGCAACAAAGATTCCTCTATTGGTCCCCATTGAAATCGCAAGATTCCTTTTCGCTTCCCGATAGGAAATGAAATTTCCTTTCGAGAAGGGAAAAGGAATCTTGCGAATCTCAAAAGAAAGGCTTACAAACACTCTGGAAAGGAGATAGGATCAAATGAAATGCAATTGAAAAAAACAGAATTCGGGAATTTTAGTCTCTTCAAAAAATAGGCTGTGAGGAAATCAGCTGCATTGCAAAGGATCAAAAGGTGCCAAAACTAAGCTCACAGATGTTGCAAAAGCAGGGGAAAAAGTCTAGGAGGAAGACACAACTTAGGGGGCAAGATATGAGGGACATGGCATGAACACTTCAGAAAAAACCAAAAAAAGAAAAAAATCTTTCCCAAAGTCAAAGCCATAAAAAGGCAGGCAGGCCATACGCCAGCAAGGGCACGCACATGCAGCAAAGCTTGCCAAAATTGATCCCCACTGAAGGCCAAAACAGAAAAGAAGGACCTACAAACACGCTGGAAAGGAGTCAACATCAAAGGAATTGCAATTGGAGGAGAAAAAAAGAAAATTTGGGAAATTTAGTGACTCTAAGAAAATGGCCTGGGTTTATATCAGGTGCAGTGCAAAGGACCAAAAGATGCCAAAACTAAGCTCACAGATGTTGCAAAAGCAGGGGAAAAAATCAAGGAGGAAGACACAACTTAGGGGGCAAGATATGAGGGACATGGCATGAACACTTCAGAAAACAACCAAAAAAAGAAAAAATCTTTCCCAAAGTCAAAGCCATCAAAATGCAGGCAGGCCATACGCCACCAAGGGCTGGCACATGCAGCAAAGCTTGCCAAAATTGATCTCCACTGAAGGCCAAAACAGAAAAGAAGGAACTACAAACACGCTGGAATCGAGACAACATCAAAGGAATTGCAATTGTGGGAGAAAAAAAGAAAATTTGGGAAATTTAATGACTCTAAGACAGTGGCCTGGGGTTTTAGCAGGTGCAGTGCAAAGGACCAAAAAATGCCAAAACGAAGCTCACAGATGTTGCAAAAGCAGGGGAAAAAGTCAAGGAGGAAGACACAACTTAGGGAGCAAGATGTGAGGGACATGGCATGAATACTTAAAATAATAAAAAAAAAAAAGAAAAAATCTTTCCCAAAGTCAAAGCCATCAAAATGCAGGCAGGCCATACGCCACCAAGGGCAGGCACATGCAGCAAAGCTTGCCAAAATTCATCCCCACTGAAGGCTAAAACAGAAAAGAAGGACCTACAAACACGCTGGAATAGAGACAACATCAAAGGAATTGCAATTGGAGGAGAAAAAAAGAAAATTTGGGAAATTTAGTGACTCTAAGAAAATGGCCTGGCAGTATATCATGTGCAGTGCAAAGGATCAAAGATGCCAAAACTAAGCTCACAGATTTTGCAAAAGCAGGGGAAAAAGTCAAGGAGGAAGACACAACTTAGGGGGCAAGATATGAGGGACATGGCATGAACACTTCAGAAAACAACCAAAAAAAGAAAAAAATCTTTCCCAAAGTCAAAGCCATCAAAAGGCATGGCCTGCCATCAAGTGCAGGGACATGCACCAAAGATTCCTCTATTGGTCCCCATTGAAATCGCAAGATTCCTTTTCCCTTCCCGAAAGGAAATGAAATTTCCTTTCGGGAAGGGAAAAGGAATCTTGCGAATCCCAAAAGAAAGGCTTACAAACACTCTGGAAAGGAGATAGGATCAAATGAAATGCAATTGAAAAAAGCAGAAAATTGGGAATTTTAGTCTCTTCAAAAAATAGGCTGTGAGGAAATCAGCTGCATTGCAAAGGACCAAAAGGTGCCAAAACTAAGCTCACAGATGTTGCAAAAGCAGGGGAAAAAGTCAAGGAGGAAGACACAACTTAGGGGGCAAGATATGAGGGACATGGCATGAATACTTAAAACAATACAAAAAAAAAAAAAGAAAAAATCTTTCCCAAAGTCAAAGCCATCAAAATGCAGGCAGGCCATACGCCACCAAGGGCAGGCACATGCAGCAAAGCTTGCCAAAATTGATCCCCACTGAAGGCCAAAACAGAAAAGAAGGACCTACAAACACGCTGGAATGGAGAAAACATCAATGGAATTGCAATTGGAGGAGAAAAAAAGAAAATTTGGGAAATTTAATGACTCTTAGAAAGTGGCCTGGGCTTTTAGCAGGTGCAGTGCAAAGGACCAAAAGGTGCCAAAACTAAGCTCACAGATGTTGCAAAAGCAGGGGAAAAAGTCAAGGAGGAAGACACAACTTAGGGGGAAAGATATGAAGGACATGGCAAGAATACATAAAACAAACAAAAAAAAAAAATAGAAAAAATCTTTCCCAAAGTCAAAGCCATCAAAATGCAGGCAGGCCATACGCCACCAAGGGCAGGCACATGCAGCAAAGCTTGCCAAAATTGATCCCCACTGAAGGCCAAAACAGAAAAGAAGGACCTACAAACACGCTGGAAAGGAGTCAACATCAAAGGAATTGCAATTCGAGGAGAAAAAATGAAAATTTGGGAAATTTAGTGACTCTAAGAAATTGGCCTGGGTTTATATCAGGTGCAGTGCAAAGGACCAAAAGATGCCAAAATTAAGCTCACAGATGTTGCAAAACTGGGGAAAAAGTCAAGGAGGAAGACACAACTTAGGGGGCAAGATATGAGGGACATGGCATGAATACTTAAAATATTAAAAAGAAAAAAAAGAAAAAATCTTTCCCAAAGTTAAAGCCATCAAAATGCAGGCAGGCCATACGCCACCAAGGGCAGGCACATGCAGCAAAGCTTGCCAAAATTGATCCCCACTGAAGGCCAAAACAGAAAAGAAGGACCTACAAACACGCTGGAATGGAGAACCATCAAAGGAATTGCAATTGCAGGAGAAAAAAGAAAATTTGGGAAATTTAGTAACTCTAAGAAAATGGCCCGGGGTTTTATCACGTGCAGTGCAAAGGACCAAAAGATGCCAAAACTAAGCTCACAGATGTTGCAAAAGCAGGGGAAAAAGTCAAGGAGGAAGACACAACTTAGGGGGCAAGATATGAGGGACATGGCATGAACACTTCAGAAAACAACCAAAAAAAGAAAAAAATCTTTCCCAAAGTCAAAGCCATCAAAAGGCATGGCCTGCCATGAAGTGCAGGGACATGCAACAAAGATTCCTCTATTGGTCCCCATTGAAATCGCAAGATTCCTTTTCCCTTCCCAAAAGGAAATGAAATTTCCTTTCAGGAAGGGAAAAGGAATCTTGCGAATCCCAAAAGAAAGGCTTACAAACACTCTGGAAAGGAGATAGGATAAAATGAAATGCAATTGAAAAAAGCAGAAAATCGTGAATTTTCGTCTCTTAAAAAATAGGCTGTGAGGAAATCAGCTGCATTGCAAAGGACCAAAAGGTGCCAAAACTAAGCTCACAGATGTTGCAAAAGCAGGGGAAAAAGTCAAGGAGGAAGACACAACTTAGGGGGCAAGATATGAGGGACATGGCATGAACACTTCAGAAAACAACCAAAAAAAGAAAAAAATCTTTCCCAAAGTCAAAGCCATCAAAAGGCATGGCCTGCCATCAAGTGCAGGGACATGCACCAAAGATTCCTCTATTGGTCCCCATTGAAATCGCAAGATTCCTTTTCGCTTCCCGATAGGAAATGAAATTTCCTTTCGAGAAGGGAAAAGGAATCTTGCGAATCTCAAAAGAAAGGCTTACAAACACTCTGGAAAGGAGATAGGATCAAATGAAATGCAATTGAAAAAAGCAGAATTCGGGAATTTTTGTCTCTTCAAAAAATAGGCTGTGAGGAAATCAGCTGCATTGCAAAGGATCAAAAGGTGCCAAAACTAAGCTCACAGATGTTGCAAAAGCAGGGGAAAAAGTCTAGGAGGAAGACACAACTTAGGGGGCAAGATATGAGGGACATGGCATGAACACTTCAGAAAACAACCAAAAAAAGAAAAAATCTTTCCCAAAGTCAAAGCCATCAAAATGCAGGCAGGCCATACGCCACCAAGGGCAGGCACATGCAGCAAAGCTTGCCAAAATTGATCCCCACTGAAGGCCAAAACAGAAAAGAAGGACCTACAAACACGCTGGAATGGAGAAAACATCAATGGAATTGCAATTGGAGGAGAAAAAAAGAAAATTTGGGAAATTTAATGACTCTTAGAAAGTGGCCTGGGGTTTTAGCAGGTGCAGTGCAAAGGACCAAAAGGTGCCAAAACTAAGCTCACAGATGTTGCAAAAGCAGGGGAAAAAGTCAAGGAGGAAGACACAACTTAGGGGGAAAGATATGAAGGACATGGCAAGAATACATAAAACAAACAAAAAAAAAAAATAGAAAAAATCTTTCCCAAAGTCAAAGCCATCAAAATGCAGGCAGGCCATACGGCACCAAGGGCAGGCACATGCAGCAAAGCTTGCCAAAATTGATCCCCACTGAAGGCCAAAACAGAAAAGAAGGACCTACAAACACGCTGGAAAGGAGTCAACATCAAAGGAATTGCAATTGGAGGAGAAAAAATGAAAATTTGGGAAATTTAGTGACTCTAAGAAATTGGCCTGGGTTTATATCAGGTGCAGTGCAAAGGACCAAAAGATGCCAAAACTAAGCTCACAGATGTTGCAAAACTGGGGAAAAAGTCTAGGAGGAAGACACAACTTAGGGGGCAAGATATGAGGGACATGGCATGAATACTTAAAATATTAAAAAGAAAAAAAAGAAAAAATCTTTCCCAAAGTTAAAGCCATCAAAATGCAGGCAGGCCATACGCCACCAAGGGCAGGCACATGCAGCAAAGCTTGCCAAAATTGATCCCCACTGAAGGCCAAAACAGAAAAGAAGGACCTACAAACACGCTGGAATGGAGAACCATCAAAGGAATTGCAATTGCAGGAGAAAAAAGAAAATTTTGGAAATTTAGTGAGTCTAAGAAAATGGCCCGGGGTTTTATCAGGTGCAGTGCAAAGGACCAAAAGGTGCCAAAACTAAGCTCACAGATGTTGCAAAAGCAGGGGAAAAAGTCAAGGAGGAAGACACAACTTAGGGGGCAAGATGTGAGGGACATGGCATGAATACTTAAAATAATAACAAGAAAAAAAGAAAAAATCTTTCCCAAAGTCAAAGCCATCAAAATGCAGGCAGGCCATACGCCACCAAGGGCAGGCACATGCAGCAAAGCTTGCCAAAATTGATCCCCACTGAAGGCCAAAACAGAAAAGAAGGACCTACAAACACGCTGGAAAGGAGTCAACATCAAAGGAATTGCAATTGGAGGAGAAAAAAGAAAATTTTGGAAATTTAGTGACTCTAAGAAAATGGCCTGGGGTTTATATCAGGTGTAGTGCAAAGGACCAAAAGATGCCAAAACTAAGCTCACAGATGTTGCAAAAGCAGGGGAAAAAGTCAAGGAGGAAGACACAACTTAGGGGGCAAGATATGAGGGACATGGCATGAATACTTAAAATAATACAAAAAATAAAAAAGAAATAATCTTTCCCAAAGTCAAAGCCATCAAAATGCAGGCAGGCCATACGGCACCCAGGGCAGGCACATGCAGCAAAGCTTGCCAAAATTGATCCCCTCTGAAGGCCAAAACAGCAAAGAAGGACCTACAAACAAGCTGGAAAGGAGTCAAAATCAAAGGAATTGCAATTGGAGGAGAAAAAAAGAAAATTTGGGAAATTTAGTGACTCTAAGAAAATGGCCTGGGGTTTTATCAGGTGCAGTGCAAAGGACCAAAAGGTGCCAAAACAAAGCTCACAAATGTTGCAAAAGCAGGGGAAAAAGTCAAGGAGGAAGACACAACTTAGGTGGCTAGATATGAGGGACATGGCATGAACACTTCAGAAAACAACCAAAAAAAGAAAAAAATCTTTCCCAAAGTCAAAGCCATCAAAAGGCATGGCCGGCCATCAAGTGCAGGGACATGCACCAAAGATTCCTCTATTGGTCCCCATTGAAATCGTAAGATTCCTTTTCCCTTCCCGAAAGGAAATGAAATTTCCTTTCGGGAAGGGAAAAGGAATCTTGCGAATCCCAAAAGAAAGGCTTACAAACACTCTGGAAAGGAGATAGGTTCAAATGAAATGCAATTGTAAAAAGCAGAAAATCAGGACTTATCGTCTCTAAAAAAAATAGGCTGTGAGGAAATCAGCTGCATTGCAAAGGCCCAAAATGTGCCAAAACTAAGCTCACAGATGTTGCAAAAGCAGGGGAAAAAGTCAAGGAGGAAGACACAACTTAGGGGGCAAGATGTGAGGGACATGGCATGAATACTTAAAATAATAAAAAAAAAAAAAAAAGAAAAAATCTTTCCCAATGTCAAAGCCATCAAAATGCAGAGAGGCCATACGCCACCAAGGGCAGGCACATGCAGCAAAGCTTGCCAAAATTGATCCCCACTGAAGGCCAAAACAGAAAAGAAGGACCTACAAACACGCTGGAATGGAGACAACATCAAAGGATTTGCAAATGGAGGAGAAAATAAAAAATTAGGGAAATTACTGACTCTAAAAAAATGGCCTGGGTTTATATCAGGTGCATTGCAAAGGACCAAAAGGTGCCAAAACTAAGCTCACAGATGTTGCAAAAGCAGGGGAAAAAGTCAAGGAGGAAGACACAACTTCGGGGGAAACATATGAGGGACAGAGCATGAATACTTAAAAAAAAAAAAAAAAAAAAAAAGGAAAAAATCTTTCCCAAATTCAAAGCCATCAAAATGCAGGCAGGCCATACGCCACCAAGGGCAGGCACATGCAGCAAAGCTTGCCAAAATTGATCCCCACTGAAGGCCAAAACAGAAAAGAAGGACCTACAAACACGCTGGAATGGAGTCAACATCAAAGGATTTGCAAATGGAGGAGAAAATAAAAAATTAGGGAAATTACTGACTCTAAAAAAATGGCCTGGGTTTATATCAGGTGCATTGCAAAGGACCAAAAGGTGCCAAAACTAAGCTCACAGATGTTGCAAAAGCAGGGGAAAAAGTCAAGGAGGAAGACACAACTTCGGGGGAAAGATATGAGGGACAGAGCATGAATACTTAAAAAAAAAAAAAAAAAAAAAAAGGAAAAAATCTTTCCCAAATTCAAAGCCATCAAAATGCAGGCAGGCCATACGCCACCAAGGGCAGGCACATGCAGCAAAGCTTGCCAAAATTGATCCCCACTGAAGGCCAAAACAGAAAAGAAGGACCTACAAACACGCTGGAAAAGAGTCAACATCAAAGGAATTGCAATTAGAGGAGAAAAAATGAAAATTTGGGAAATTTATTGAGTGCAAGAAAATGGCCTGGGTTTATATCAGGTGCAGAGCAAAGGACCAAAAGGTGCCAAAACTAAGCTCACAGATGTTGCAAAAGCTGGGGAAAAAGTCAAGGACGAAGACATCACTTAGGGGGCAAGATGTGAGGGACATGGCATGAATACTTAAAAGAAACCAAAAAAAAAAATAGAAATAATCTTTCCCAAAGTCAAAGCCATCAAAATGCAGGCAGGCCATACGGCACCCAGGGCAGGCATATGCAGCAAAGCTTGTCAAAACTTATCCCCACTGAAGGCCAAAACAGAAAAAAGGACCTACAAACACGCTTGAATGGAGACAATATCAAAGGATTTGCAATGAGAGGAGAAAAAAAGAAAATTTGGGAAATTTAGTGACTCTAAGAAAATGGCCTGGGTTTATATCAGGTGCAGTGCAAAGGACCAAAAGATGCCAAAACTAAGCTCACAGATGTTGCAAAAGCTGGGGAAAAAGTCAAGGAGGAAGACACAACTTAGGGGGCAAGATATGAGGGACATGGCATGAATACTTAAAATAATAAAAAAAAAAAAAAAAAAAGAAAAAAATCTTTCCCAAAGTTAAAGCCATCAAAATGCAGGCAGTCCATACGCCACCAAGGGCAGGCACATGCAGCAAAGCTTGCCAAAATTGATCCCCACTGAAGGCCAAAACAGAAAAGAAGGACCTACAAACACGCTGGAAAGGAGTCAACATCAAAGGAATTGCAATTGCAGGAGAAAAATGAAAATTTGGGAAATTTAGTGACTCTAAGAAAATGGCCTGGGGTTTTATCAGGTGCAGTGCAAAGGACCAAAAGGTGCCAAAACTAAGCTCACAGATGTTGCAAAAGCTGGGGAAAAAGTCAAGGAGGAAGGCACAACTTAGGGGGCAAGATATGAGGGACATGGCATGAATACTTAAAATATTAAAAAGAAAAAAAAGAAAAAATCTTTCCCAAAGTTAAAGCCATCAAAATGCAGGCAGGCCATACGCCACCAAGGGCAGGCACATGCAGCAAAGCTTGCCAAATCTGATCCCCACTGAAGGCCAAAACAGAAAAGAAGGGCCTACAAACAGGCTGGAGCGGAGACACCATCAAAGGAATTGTAATTGGAGGAGAAAAAAAGAAAATTTTGGAAATTTAGTGACTGTAAGGAAATGGCCCGGGATAATATCAGGTGCAGTGCGAAGGACCAAAAGATGCAAAAACTAAGCTCACAGATGTTGCAAAAGCAGGGGAAAAAGTCAAGGAGGAAGACACAACTTAGGTGGCAAGATATGAGGACATGGCATGGACACTTCAGAAATCAACCAAAAAATGAAAAAAATCTTTCCCCAAGTCAAAGCCACCAAAAGGCATGGCATGCCATCAAGTGCAGGGAAATGCACCAATGATTCTTCGATTCGTCCCCATTGAAATCACAAGATTTCTTTTCCCTTGCCGAAAGGAAATGAAATTTCCTTTCGGGAAGGGAAAAGGAATCTTGTGAATCCCAAAAGAAAGGCTTGCAAACACTCTGGAAAGGAGATAAGTTCAAATGAAATGCAATTGAAAAAAGCAGAAAATCAGTAATTTTAATGTCTTCAAAAAATAGGCTGTGAGGAAATCAGCTGCATTGCAAAGGACCAAAACATGCAAAAAATAGGCTCAGAGATGTTGCAAAAGCAGGGGAAAAAGTCAAGGAGGAAGACACAACTTAGGGGGCAAGATATGAGGGACATGGCATGGACACTTCACATAACAACGAAAAAAAAATTTTTGCAAAGTCAAAGCCATCAAAATGCAGGCAGGCCATACACCAGAAAGTCCAGGCACATGCAGCAAAGCTTGCCAAAATTCATCCCCACTGAAGGCCTAAACAGAAAAGAAGGACCTACAAACACACTGGAACGGAGACTCCATCAAAGGAATTGCAATTGGAGGAGAAAAAAAGGAAATTTGGGAAATCTAGTTACTCTAAGAAAATGGCCCGGGATTATATGAGGTGCAGTGCGAAGGACCAAAAGATGCAAAAATTAAGCTAAGAGATGTTGCAAAAGCAGGGGAAAAAGTCAAGGAGGAAGACAGAACTTACGGGGCAAGATATGAGGGACATGGCATGAACAGTTAAACAAAAAAAAAAAAAAGCAAGAAAAAATCTTTCCCAAAGTCAAAGCCATCAAAATGCAGGCAGGCCATACACCAGCAAGTGCAGACACATGCAGCAAAGCTTGCCAAAATTGATCCCCACTGAAGGCCAAAACCGAAAAGAAGGACCTACAAACGCGGGGCTCCATGTGTGAGGGGCAGGGCTTCAGGCAGTGAGGGGCGGTGCTCTATGTGTGACGGAAGCGGCTCCATGTGTGTGGGGCAGGGCTCCAGCCAGTGATTGGCGGGGCTCCATGTGGGATGGGCAGGGCTCCATGAGTGAGGGAAGGGGTTCCATGCGTGAGGGGTGGGGTTCCGGGCTGTGAGGGGTGGGGATCCAGTCAGTGAGGGGTGGGGCTCTAGGCAGTGATTGCCGAGGCTCCATGTGTTAGGGTTAGGGCTGCAGCCAGAGAGGGGCAGGGCTCCATGTGTGAGGGAAAAGGCTCCATGTGTGTGGGGCAGGGCTCCAGCCAGTGATGGGCGGGGCTCCATGTGGGATGGGCAGGGCTCCATGCAGTGAGGGATAGGGCTCCATATTTGAGGGGCGGGGCTTCAAATATGAAGGGCAAGGCCCCATGAGTGAAGGCCGGGGTTCCAGGCTTTCAGGGGTGGGGATCCAGTCAGTGAGGGGCGGGGCTCAGGGCAGTGATGGCCGGGGCTCTTTGTGTTAGTGGCAGGGCTCCAGCCAGAGAGGGGCAAGGCTCCATGTGTGAGGGAAAGGGCTCCATGTTTGTGGGGCAGGGCTCCAGCCAGTGATGGGCGGGGCTCCATGAGGGATGGGCAGGGCTCCATGCAGTCAGGGGCAAGGCTCCATCTTTGAGGGGCGGGGCTCCAATTATGAAGGGCAAGGCCCCATGAGTGAGGCGCGGGGTTCCAGGCTTTCAGGGGTGGGGATCCAGTCAGTGCGGGGCGGGGCACTAGGCAGTCATGGCTGGGGCTCCCTGTGTGAGGGGCAGGGCTTCAGGCAGTGAGGGGCGGTGGATGGAGACAGCATCGGAAATATTGCATTAGGAAAAGTAAAAATGTAAATTTGGTAAATTTAGTGACTGTAAGAAAATGGCCCGGGATTATGTCAGGTGCAGTGCGAAGGACTAAATGATGCCAAAACAAAGCTCACAGATATTTCAAAAGCAGCGGAAAAAGTCAAGGAGGAAAACACAACTTAGGGGGCAAGATATGAAGGACATGGCATGAATATTTAAAACAAGAAAAAAGAAAAAGAAGAAAAAATCGTTCCCAAAGTCAAAGCCTTCAAAATGCAGGCAGGCCATACGCCAGCAAGTGCAGGCACATGCAGCAAAGCTTGCCAAATCTGATCCCCACTGAAGGCCAAACAGAAAATAAGGGCCTACAAACAGGCTGGAGCGGAGACACCATCAAAGGAATTGTAATTGGAGGAGAAAAAAAGAAAATTTGGGAAATTTAATGACTGTAAGAAAATGGCCCGGGATAATATCAGGTGCATTTCGAAGGACCAAAAGATGCAAAAACTAAGCTCACAGATGTTGCAAAAGCAGGGGAAAAAGTCAAGGAGGAAGACACAACTTAGGGGGCAAGATATGAGGACATGGCATGGACACTTCAGAAATCAACCAAAAAATGAAAAAAATCTTTCCCCAAGTCAAAGCCACCAAAAGGCATGGCATGCCATCAAGGGCAGGGAAATGCACCAATGATTCTTCGATTGGTCCCCATTGAAATCACAAGATTTCTTTTCCCTTCCCGAAAGGAAATGAAATTTCCTTTCGGGAAGGGAAAAGGAATCTTGTGAATCCCAAAAGAAAGGCTTGCAAACACTCTGGAAAGGAGATAAGTTCAAATGAAATGCAATTGAAAAAAGCAGAAAATCAGTAATTTTAATGTCTTCAAAAAATAGGCTGTGAGGAAATCAGCTGCATTGCAAAGGACCAAAACATGCAAAAAATAGGCTCAGAGATGTTGCAAAAGCAGGGGAATAAGTCAAGGAGGAAGACACAACTTAGGGGGCAAGATATGAGGGACATGGCATGGACACTTCACAAAACAACGAAAAAAAAAAAATTTTTCCAAAGTCAAAGCCATCAAAATGCAGGCAGGCCATACACCAGCAAGTGCAGGCACATGCAGCAAAGCTTGCCAAAATTCATCCCCACTGAAGGCCCAAACAGAAAAGAAGGACCTACAAACACACTGGAACGGAGACTCCATCCAAGGAATTGCAATTGGAGGAGTAAAAAAGGAAATTTGGGAAATCTAGTTACTCTAAGAAAATGGCCCGGGATTATATGAGGTGCAGTGCGAAGGACCAAAAGATGCAAAAATTAGGCTAAGAGATGTTGCAAAATCAGGGGAAATAGTCAAGGAGGAAGACACAACATACGGGGCAAGATATGAGGGACATGGCATGTAAAGTTAAACAAAAAAAAAAAACCAAGAAAAAATCTTTCCCAAAGTCAAAGCCATCAAAATGCAGGCAGGCCATACGCCAGCAAGTGCAGACACATGCAGCAAAGCTTGCCAAAATTGATCCCCACTGAAGGCCAAAACCGAAAAGAAGGACCTACAAACGCGGGGCTCCATGTGTGAGGGGCAGGGCTTCAGGCAGTGAGGGGCGGTGCTCTATGTGTGACGGAAGTGGCTCCATGTGTGTGGGGCAGGGCTCCAGCCAGTGATGGGCGGGGCTCCATGTGGGATGGGCAGGGCTCCATGAGTGAGGGAAGGGGTTCCATGTGTGAGGGGCGGGGTTCCGGGCTGTGAGGGGTGGGGATCCAGTCAGTGAGGGGTGGGGCTCTAGGCAGTGATTGCCGAGGCTCCATGTGTTAGGGTTAGGGCTGCAGCCAGAGAGGAGCAGGGCTCCATGTGTGAGGGAAAAGGCTCCATGTGTGTGGGGCAGGGCTCCAGCCAGTGATGGGCGGGGCTCCATGTGGGATGGGCAGGGCTCTATGCAGTGAGGGATAGGGCTCCATATTTGAGGGGCGGGGCTTCAAATATGAAGGGCAAGGCCCCATGAGTGAAGGCCGGGGTTCCAGGCTTTCAGGGGTGGGGATCCAGTCAGTGAGGGGCGGGGCTCAGGGCAGTGATGGCCGGGGCTCTTTGTGTTAGTGGCAGGGCTCCAGCCAGAGAGGGGCAAGGCTCCATGTGTGAGGGAAAGGGCTCCATGTTTGTGGGGCAGGGCTCCAGCCAGTGATGGGCGGGGATCCATGAGGGATGGGCAGGGCTCCATGCAGTCAGGGGCAAGGCTCCATCTTTGAGGGGCGGGGCTCCAATTATGAAGGGCAAGGCCCCATGAGTGAGGCGCAGGGTTCCAGGCTTTCAGGGGTGGGGATCCAGTCAGTGCGGGGCGGGGCACTAGGCAGTCATGGCTGGGGCTCCCTGTGTGAGGGGCAGGGCTTCAGGCAGTGAGGGGCGGTGGATGGAGACAGCATCGGAAATATTGCATTAGGAAAAGTAAAAATGTAAATTTGGTAAATTTAGTGACTGTAAGAAAATGGCCCGGGATTATGTCAGGTGCAGTGCGAAGGACTAAATGATGCCAAAACAAAGCTCACAGATATTTCAAAAGCAGCGGAAAAAGTCAAGGAGGAAAGCACAACTTAGGGGGCAAGATATGAGGGACATGGCATGAATATTTAAAACAAGAAAAAAGAAAAACAAGAAAAAATCGTTCCCAAAGTCAAAGCCTTCAAACTGCAGGCAGGCCATACGCCAGCAAGTGCAGGCACATGCAGCAAAGCTTGCCAAATCTGATCCCCACTGAAGGCCAAAACCGAAAATAAGGGCCTACAAACAGGCTGGAGCGGAGACACCATCAAAGGAATTGTAATTGGAGGAGAAAAAAAGAAAATTCTGGAAATTTAGTGACTGTTAGAAAATGGCCCGGGATAATATCAGGTGCAGTGCGAAGGACCAAAAGATGCAAAAACTAAGCTCACAGATGTTGCAAAAGCAGGGGAAAAAGTCAAGGAGGAAGACACAACTTAGGTGGCAAGATAGGAGGACATGGCATGGACACTTCAGAAATCAACCAAAAAATGAAAAAAATCTTTCCCCAAGTCAAAGCCACCAAAAGGCATGGCATGCCATCAAGGGCAGGGAAATGCACCAATGAATCTTCGATTTGTCCCCATTGAAATCACAAAGTTTCTTTTCCCTTCCCGAAAGGAAATGAAATTTCCTTTCGTGAAGGGAAAAGGAATCTTGTGAATCCCAAAAGAAAGGCTTGCAAACACTCTGGAAAGGAGATAAGTTCAAATGAAATGCAATTGACAAAAGCAGAAAATCAGTAATTTTAATGTCTTCAAAAAATAGGCTGTGAGGAAATCAGCTGCATTGCAAAGGACCAAAACATGCAAAAAATAGGCTCACAGATGTTGCAAAAGCAGGGGAAAAAGTCAAGGAGGAAGACACAACTTAGGGGGCAAGATATGAGGGACATGGCATGGACACTTCACAAAACAACGAAAAAAAAATAATTTTTCCAAAGTCAAAGCCATCAAAATGCAGGCAGGCCATACACCAGCAAGTGCAGACACATGCAGCAAAGCTTGCCAAAATTGATCCCCACTGAAGGCCAAAACTGAAAAGAAGGACCTACAAACGCGGGGCTCCATGTGTGAGGGGCAGGGCTTCAGGCAGTGAGGGGCGGTGCTCTATGTGTGACGGAAGCGGCTCCATGTGTGTGGGGCAGGGCTCCAGCCAATGATGGGCGGGGCTCCATGTGGGATGGGCAGGGCTCCATGAGTGAGGGAAGGGGTTCCATGCGTGAGGGGCGGGGTTCCGAGCTGTGAGGTGCGGGGATCCAGTCAGTGAGGGGTGGGGCTCTAGGCAGTGATTGCCGAGGCTCCATGTGTTAGGGTTAGGGCTGCAGCCAGAGAGGGGCAGAGCTCCATGTGTGAGGGAAAAGGCTCCATGTGTGTGGGGCAGGGCTCCCGCAAGTGATGGGCGGGGCTCCATGTGGGATGGGCAGGGCTCCATGCAGTGAGGGATAGGGCTCCATATTTGAGGGGCGGGGCATCAAATATGAAGGGCAAGGCCCCATGAGTGAAGGCCGGGGTTCCAGGCTTTCAGGGGTGGGGATCCAGTCAGTGAGGGGCGGGGCTCAGGGCAGTGATGGCCGGGGCTCTTTGTGTTAGTGGCAGGGCTCCAGCCAGAGAGGGGCAAGGCTCCATGTGTGAGGGAAAGGGCTCCATGTTTGTGGGGCAGGGCTCCAGCCAGTGATGGGCGGGGCTCCATGAGGGATGGGCAGGGCTCCATGCAGTCAGGGGCAAGGCTCCATATTTGAGGGGCGGGGCTCCAATTATGAAGGGCAAGGCCCCATGAGTGAGGCGCGGGTTTCCAGGCTTTCAGGGGTGGGGATCCAGTCAGTGCGGGGCGGGGCACTAGGCAGTCATGGCTGGGGCTCCCTGTGTGAGGGGCAGGGCTTCAGGCAGTGAGGGGCGGTGGATGGAGACAGCATCGGAAATATTGCATTAGGAAATGTAAAAACGTAAATTTGGTAAATTTAGTGACTGTAAGAAAATGGCCCGGGATTATGTCAGGTGCAGTGCGAAGGACTAAATGATGCCAAAACAAAGCTCACAGATATTTCAAAAGCAGCGGAAAAAGTCAAGGAGGAAAACACAACTTAGGGGGCAAGATATGAGGGACATGGCATGAATATTTAAAACAAGAAAAAAGAAAAACAAGAAAAAATCGTTCCCAAAGTCAAAGCCTTCAAAATGCAGGCAGGCCATACGCCAGCAAGTGCAGGCACATGCAGCAAAGCTTGCCAAATCTGATCCCCACTGAAGGCCAAAACAGAAAAGAAGGGCCTACAAACAGGCTGGAGCGGAGACACCATCAAAGGAATTGTAATTGGAGGAGAAAAAAAGAAAATTTGGGAAATTTAGTGACTGTAAGGAAATGGCCCGGGATAATATCAGGTGCAGTGCGAAGGACCAAAAGATGCAAAAACTAAGCTCACAGATGTTGCAAAAGCAGGGGAAAAAGTCAAGGAGGAAGACACAACTTAGGTGGCAAGATATGAGGACATGGCATGGACACTTCAGAAATCAACCAAAAAATGAAAAAAATCTTTCCCCAAGTCAAAGCCACCAAAAGGCATGGCATGCCATCAAGGGCAGGGAAATGCACCAATGATTCTTCGATTGGTCCCCATTGAAATCACAAGATTTCTTTTCCCTTCCCGAAAGGAAATGAAATTTCCTTTCGGGAAGGGAAAAGGAATCTTGTGAATCCCAAAAGAAAGGCTTGCAAACACTCTGGAAAGGAGATAAGTTCAAATGAAATGCAATTGAAAAAAGCAGAAAATCAGTAATTTTAATGTCTTCAAAAAATAGGCTGTGAGGAAATCAGCTGCATTGCAAAGGACCAAAACATGCAAAAAATAGGCTCAGAGATGTTGCAAAAGCAGGGGAATAAGTCAAGGAGGAAGACACAACTTAGGGGGCAAGATATGAGGGACATGGCATGGACACTTCACAAAACAACGAAAAAAAAAAAATTTTTCCAAAGTCAAAGCCATCAAAATGCAGGCAGGCCATACACCAGCAAGTGCAGGCACATGCAGCAAAGCTTGCCAAAATTCATCCCCACTGAAGGCCCAAACAGAAAAGAAGGACCTACAAACACACTGGAACGGAGACTCCATCCAAGGAATTGCAATTGGAGGAGTAAAAAAGGAAATTTGGGAAATCTAGTTACT
>JAKDEW010000764.1:0-129366 GCA_021963965.1 Artemisiospiza belli
TCATCTGTGAGCTTAGTTTTTTGCATCTTTTGGTCCTTTGCACTGCACCTGATATAAACCCAGGCCATTTTCTTAGAGTCACTGAATTTCCCAAATTTTCTTTTTTTCTCCTCCAATTGCAAATCCTTTGATGTTGACTCCATTCCAGCGTGTTTGTAGGTCCTTCTTTTCTGTTTTGGCCTTCAGTGGGGATCAATTTTGGCAAACTTTGCTGCATGTGCCTGCCCTTGCTGGCGTATGGCCTGCCTGCATTTTGATGGCTTTGACTTTGGGAAAGATTTTTTCTTTTTTTTTTTTTTAATATTTTAAGTATTCATGCCATGTCCCTCACATCTTGCCCCCTAAGTTGTGTCTTCCTCCTTGTCTTTTTCCCCTGCTTTTTGCAACATCTGTGAGCTTAGTTTTGGCACCTTTTGGTCCTTTGCACTGCACCTGATATAAACCCAGGCCATTTTCTTAGAATCACTAACTTACCCAAATTTTCTTTTTTTCTCATAGAAATTGAATTCCTTTCATGTTGTCTCCATTCCAGCGTGTTTGTAAGTCCTTCTTTTCTTTTTTGGCCTTCAATGGGGATCAATTTTGGCAAGCTTTGCTGCATGTGCCTGCACTTGCTGGCGTATGGCCTGCCTGCATTTTGATGGCTTTGACTTTGGGAAAGATTTTTTCTTTTTTTTTTTTTTTTATTATTTTAAGTATTCATGCCATGTCCCTCACATCTTGCCCCCTAAGTTGTGTCTTCCTCCTTCACTTTTTCCCCTGCTTTTTGCAACATCTGTGAGCTTAGTTTTGGCACCTTTTGGTCCTTTGCACTGCACCTGATATAAACCCAGGCCATTTTCTTAGAGTCACTAAATTTCCCAATTTTTTTTTTTCTCCTCCAATTGCAATTCCTTTGATGCTGTCTCCATTCCAGCGTGTTTGTAAGTCCTTCTTTTCTGTTTTGGCCTTCAGTGGGGATCAATTTTGGCAAGCTTTGCTGCATGTGCCTGCACTTGCTGGCGTATGGCCTGCCTGCATTTTGATGGCTTTGACTTTGGGAAAGATTTTTTCTTTTTTTTTTTTTTTATTATTTTAAGTATTCATGCCATGTCCCTCATATCTTGCCCCCTAAGTTGTGTCTTCCTCCTTGACTTTTTCCCCTGCTTTTGCAACATCTGTGAGCTTAGTTTTTGCATCGTTTGGTCCTTTGCACTGCACCTGATATAAACCCAGGCCATTTTCTTAGAGTCACTAAATTTCCCAAATTTTCTTTTTTTCTCCTCCAATTGCAAATCCTTTGATGGTGTCTCCATTCCAGCGTGTTTGTAAGTCCTTCTTTTCTGTTTTGGCCTTCAGTGGGGATCAGTTTCGGCAAGCTTTGCTGCATGTGCCTGCCCTTGGTGGTGTATGGCCTGCCTGCATTTTGATGGCTTTGACTTTGGGAAAGATTTTTTCTTTTTTTTTTTTTATTATTTTAAGGATTCTTGCCATGTCCCTCATATCTTGCTCCCTAAGTTCTGTCTTCCTCCTTGACTTTTTCCCCTGCTTTTGCAACATCTGTGAGCTTAGTTTTTGCATCGTTTGGTCCTTTGCACTGCACCTGATATAAACCCAGGCCATTTTCTTAGAGTCACTAAATTTCCCAATTTTTTTTTTTCTCCTCCAATTGCAATTCCTTTGATGCTGTCTCCATTCCAGCGTGTTTGTAAGTCCTTCTTTTCTATTTTGGCCTTCAGTGGGGATCAATTTTGGGAAGCTTTGCTGCATGTGCCTGCCCTTGGTGGTGTATGGCCTGCCTGCATTTTGATGGCTTTGACTTTGGGAAAGATTTTTTCTTTTTTTTTTTTTTATTATTTTAAGTATTCATGCCATGTCCCTCATATCTTGCCCAATAAGTTCTGTCTTCCTCCTTGTCTTTTTCCCCTGCTTTTGCAACATCTGTGAGCTTAGTTTTGGCACCTTTTGGTCCTTTGCACTGCACCTGATATAAACCCAGGCCATTTTTTTAGAGTCAGTAATTTCCCTAATTTTCTTTTTTTCTCCTCCAATTGCAAATCCTTTGATGTTGAATCCATTCCAGCGTGTTTGTAAGTCCTTCTTTTCTGTTTTGGCCTTCAGTGGGGATCAATTTTGGCAAACTTTGCTGCATGTGCCTGCACTTGCTGGCGTATGGCCTGCCTGCATTTTTATGGCTTTGACTTTGGGAAGGATTTTTTCTTTTTTTCTTTTTTTTTTTATTATTTTAAGTACTCATGCCATGTCCCTCATATCTTGCTCCCTAAGTTGTGTCTTCCTCCTTCAATTTTTCCCCTGCTTTTGCAACATCTGTGAGCTTAGTTTTTGCATCTTTTTGTCCTTTGCACTGCACCTGATATAAACCCAGGCCATTTTCTTAGAGTCACTAAATTTCCCAAATTTTATTTTTTTCTCCTCCAATTGCAAATCCTTTGATGTTGTCTCCATTCCAGCGTGTTTGTAGGTCCTTCTTTTCTGTTTTGGCCTTCAGTGGGGATCAATTTTGGAAAGCTTTGCTGCATGTGCCTGCCCATGGTGGTGTATGGCCTGCCTGCATTTTGATGGCTTTGACTTTGGGAAAGATTTTTTCTCTTTTTTTTTTTTTTTGTTTTAAGTATTCAGGCCATGTCCCTCACACCTTGCCCCCTAAGTTGTGTCTTCCTCCTTGACTTTTTCCCCTGCTTTTGCAACATCTGTGAGCTTAGTTTTGGCACCTTTTGGTCCTTTGCACTGCACCTGATATAAACCCAGGCCATTTTCTTAGAATCACTAACTTACCCAAATTTTCTTTTTTTCTCATAGAAATTGAATTCCTTTCATGTTGTCTCCATTCCAGCATGTTTGTAGGTCCTTCTTTTCTGTTTTGGCCTTCAGTGGGGATCAATTTTGGCAAGCTTTGCTGCATGTGCCTGCCCTTGCTGGCGTATGGCCTGCCTGCATTTTGATGGCTTTGACTTTGGGAAAGATTTTTTCTTTTTTTTTTTTTATTATTTTAAGTATTCATGCCATGTCCCTCATATCTTGCCCCCTAAGTTGTGTCTTCCTCCTTCACTTTTTCCCCTGCTTTTGCAACATCTGTGAGCTTAGTTTTGGCACCTTTTGGTCCTTTGCACTGCACCTGATATAAACCCAGGCCATTTTCTTAGAGTCACTAAATTTCCCAATTTTTTTTTTTCTCCTCCAATTGCAATTCCTTTGATGCTGTCTCCATTCCAGCGTGTTTGTAAGTCCTTCTTTTCTGTTTTGGCCTTCAGTGGGGATCAAATTTGGCAAGCTTTGCTGCATGTGCCTGCCCTTGGTGGTGTATGGCCTGCCTGCATTTTGATGGCTTTGACTTTGGGAAAGATTTTTTCTTTTTTTTTTTTTTATTATTTTAAGTATTCATGCCATGTCCCTCATATCTTGCCCCCTAAGTTGTGTCTTCCTCCTTGTCTTTTTCCCCTGCTTTTGCAACATCTGTGAGCTTAGTTTTGGCACCTTTTGGTCCTTTGCAATGCAGCTGATTTCCTCACAGCCTATTTTTTGAAGAGACTAAAATTCCCGATTTTCTGCTTTTTTCAATTGCATTTCATTTGAACCTATCTCCTTTCCAGAGTGTTTGTAAGCCTTTCTTTTGGGATTCGCAAGATTCCTTTTCCCTTCCCAAAAGGAAATTTCATTTCCTTTCGGGAAGGGAAAAGGAATCTTGTGATTTCAATGGGGACCAATAGAGGAATCTTTGGTGCATGTCCCTGCACTTGATGGCAGGCCATGCCTTTTGATGGCTTTGACTTTGGGAAAGATTTTTTTCTTTTTTTGGTTGTTTTCTGAAGTGTTCATGCCATGTCCCTCACATCTTGCCCCCTAAGTTTTGTCTCCCTCCCTCAATTTTTCCCCTGCATTTGCAGCATCTGTGAGCTTAGTTTTTGCATCTTTTGGTCCTTTGCACTGCACCTGATATAAACCCAGGCCATTTTCTTAGAGTCACTGAATTTCCCAAATTTTCTTTTTTTCTCCTCCAATTGCAAATCCTTTGATGTTGACTCCATTCCAGCGTGTTTGTAGGTCCTTCTTTTCTGTTTTGGCCTTCAGTGGGGATCAATTTTGGCAAACTTTGCTGCATGTGCCTGCCCTTGCTGGCGTTTGGCCTGCCTGCATTTTGATGGCTTTGACTTTGGGAAAGATTTTTTCTTTTTTTTTTTTTAATATTTTAAGTATTCATGCCATGTCCCTCACATCTTGCCCCCTAAGTTGTGTCTTCCTCCTTGTCTTTTTCCCCTGCTTTTTGCAACATCTGTGAGCTTAGTTTTGGCACCTTTTGGTCCTTTGCACTGCACCTGATATAAACCCAGGCCATTTTCTTAGAATCACTAACTTACCCAAATTTTCTTTTTTTCTCATAGAAATTGAATTCCTTTCATGTTGTCTCCATTCCAGCGTGTTTGTAAGTCCTTCTTTTCTTTTTTGGCCTTCAATGGGGATCAATTTTGGCAAGCTTTGCTGCATGTGCCTGCACTTGCTGGCGTATGGCCTGCCTGCATTTTGATGGCTTTGACTTTGGGAAAGATTTTTTCTTTTTTTTTTTTTTTATTATTTTAAGTATTCATGCCATGTCCCTCACATCTTGCCCCCTAAGTTGTGTCTTCCTCCTTCACTTTTTCCCCTGCTTTTGCAACATCTGTGAGCTTAGTTTTGGCACCTTTTGGTCCTTTGCACTGCACCTGATATAAACCCAGGCCATTTTCTTAGAGTCACTAAATTTCCCAATTTTTTTTTTTCTCCTCCAATTGCAATTCCTTTGATGCTGTCTCCATTCCAGCGTGTTTGTAAGTCCTTCTTTTCTGTTTTGGCCTTCAGTGGGGATCAATTTTGGCAAGCTTTGCTGCATGTGCCTGCACTTGCTGGCGTATGGCCTGCCTGCATTTTGATGGCTTTGACTTTGGGAAAGATTTTTTCTTTTTTTTTTTTTTTATTATTTTAAGTATTCATGCCATGTCCCCTCATATCTTGCCCCCTAAGTTGTGTCTTCCTCCTTGACTTTTTCCCCTGCTTTTGCAACATCTGTGAGCTTAGTTTTTGCATCGTTTGGTCCTTTGCACTGCACCTGATATAAACCCAGGCCATTTTCTTAGAGTCACTAAATTTCCCAAATTTTCTTTTTTTCTCCTCCAATTGCAAATCCTTTGATGGTGTCTCCATTCCAGCGTGTTTGTAAGTCCTTCTTTTCTGTTTTGGCCTTCAGTGGGGATCAGTTTCGGCAAGCTTTGCTGCATGTGCCTGCCCTTGGTGGTGTATGGCCTGCCTGCATTTTGATGGCTTTGACTTTGGGAAAGATTTTTTCTTTTTTTTTTTTTTATTATTTTAAGGATTCTTGCCATGTCCCTCATATCTTGCTCCCTAAGTTCTGTCTTCCTCCTTGACTTTTTCCCCTGCTTTTGCAACATCTGTGAGCTTAGTTTTTGCATCGTTTGGTCCTTTGCACTGCACCTGATATAAACCCAGGCCATTTTCTTAGAGTCACTAAATTTCCCAATTTTTTTTTTTCTCCTCCAATTGCAATTCCTTTGATGCTGTCTCCATTCCAGCGTGTTTGTAAGTCCTTCTTTTCTATTTTGGCCTTCAGTGGGGATCAATTTTGGGAAGCTTTGCTGCATGTGCCTGCCCTTGGTGGTGTATGCCTGCCTGCATTTTGATGGCTTTGACTTTGGGAAAGATTTTTTCTTTTTTTTTTTTTTATTATTTTAAGTATTCATGCCATGTCCCTCATATCTTGCCCAATAAGTTCTGTCTTCCTCCTTGTCTTTTTCCCCTGCTTTTGCAACATCTGTGAGCTTAGTTTTGGCACCTTTTGGTCCTTTGCACTGCACCTGATATAAACCCAGGCCATTTTTTTAGAGTCAGTAATTTCCCTAATTTTCTTTTTTTCTCCTCCAATTGCAAATCCTTTGATGTTGAATCCATTCCAGCGTGTTTGTAAGTCCTTCTTTTCTGTTTTGGCCTTCAGTGGGGATCAATTTTGGCAAACTTTGCTGCATGTGCCTGCACTTGCTGGCGTATGGCCTGCCTGCATTTTTATGGCTTTGACTTTGGGAAGGATTTTTTCTTTTTTTCTTTTTTTTTTATTATTTTAAGTACTCATGCCATGTCCCTCATATCTTGCTCCCTAAGTTGTGTCTTCCTCCTTCAATTTTTCCCCTGCTTTTGCAACATCTGTGAGCTTAGTTTTTGCATCTTTTTGTCCTTTGCACTGCACCTGATATAAACCCAGGCCATTTTCTTAGAGTCACTAAATTTCCCAAATTTTATTTTTTTCTCCTCCAATTGCAAATCCCTTTGATGTTGTCTCCATTCCAGCGTGTTTGTAGGTCCTTCTTTTCTGTTTTGGCCTTCAGTGGGGATCAATTTTGGCAAACTTTTCTGCATGTGCCTGCCCTTGGTGGTGTATGGCCTGCTTGCATTTTGATGGCTTTGACTTTGGGAAAGATTTTTTCTTTTTTTTTTTTTTTTTTTCTTTTAAGTATTCATGCCATGTCCCTCATATCTTGCCCCCTAAGTTGTGTCTTCCTCCTTGACTTTTTCCCCTGCTTTTGCAACATCTGTGAGCTTAGTTTCGGCACCTTTTGGTCCTTTGCACAGCACCTGCTAAAATCCCAGGCCACTTTCTAAGAGTCATTAAATTTCCCAATTTTTTTTTTTCTCCTCCAATTGCAATTCCTTTGATGCTGTCTCCATTCCAGCGTGTTTGTAAGTCCTTCTTTTCTGTTTTGGCCTTCAGTGGGGATCAATTTTGGCAAGCTTTGCTGCATGTGCCTGCCCTTGGTGGCGTATGGCCTGCCTGCCTTTTGATGGCTTTGACTTTGGGAAAGATTTTTTCTTTTTTTTTTTATTATTTTAAGTATTCATGACATGTCCCTCATATCTTGCTCCCTAAGTTGTGTCTTCCTCCTTGACTTTTTCCCCTGCTTTTGCAACATCTGTGAGCTTAGTTTTGGCAGCTTTTGGTCCTTTGCAATGCACCTGATAAAACCCCAGGCCACTTTCTAAGAGTCAATAAATTTCCCAAATTTTCTTTTTTTCTCCTCCAATTGCAATTCCTTTGATGGTGTCTCCATTCCAGCGTGTTTGTAGGTCCTTCTTTTCTGTTTTGGCCTTCAGTGGGGATCAATTTTGGCAAGCTTTGCTGCATGTGCCTGCACTTGCTGGCGTATGGCCTGCCTGCATTTTGATGGCTTTGACTTTGGGAAAGATTTTTTCTTTTTTTTTTTTTTTGTTTTAAGTATTCATGCCATGTCCCTCACATCTTGCCCCCTAAGTTGTGTCTTCCTCCTTGACTTTTTCCCCTGCTTTTGCAACATCTGTGAGCTTAGTTTTGGCACCTTTTGGTCCTTTGCACTGCACCTGATATAAACCCAGGCCATTTTCTTAGAGTCACTAAATTTCCCAAATTTTCTTTTTTTCTCCTCCAATTGCAAATCCTTTGATGGTGTCTCCATTCCAGCGTGTTTGTAAGTCCTTCTTTTCTGTTTTGGCCTTCAGTGGGGATCAATTTTGGCAAGCTTTGCTGCATGTGCCTGCATGTGCTGGCCTATGGACTTTGGCCTTCAGTGGGGATCAATTTTGGCAAGCTTTGCTGCATGTGCCTGCATGTGCTGGCCTATGGCCTGCCTGCATTTTGATGGCTTTGACTTTGGGATAGATTTTTTCTTTTTTTTTTTTTTTTTTTTTGTTTTAAGTATTCATGCCATGTCCCTCATATCTTGTTCCCTAAGTTGTGTCTTTCTCCTTCACTTTTTCCCCTGCTTTTGCAACATCTGTTAGCTTAGTTTTGGCACCTTTTGGTCCTTTGCAATGCAGCTGATTTCCTCACAGCCTATTTTTTGAAGAGACTAAAATTCCCGATTTTCTGCTTTTTTCAATTGCATTTCATTTGAACCTATCTCCTTTCCAGAGTGTTTGTAAGCCTTTCTTTTGGGATTCGCAAGATTCCTTTTCCCTTCCCGAAAGGAAATTTCATTTCATTTCGGGAAGGGAAAAGGAATCTTGCGATTTCAATGGGGACCAATTGAGGAATCTTTGGTGCATGTCCCTGCACTTGATGGCAGGCCATGCCTTTTGATGGCTTTGACTTTGGGAAAGATTTTTTTCTTTTTTTGGTTGTTTTCTGAAGTGTTCATGCCATGTCCCTCACATCTTGCCCCCTAAGTTGTGTCTTCCTCCTTGACTTTTTCCCCTGCTTTTGCAACATCTGTGACCTTAGTTTTGGCACCTTTTGGCCCTTTGCACTGCACCTGATATAAACCCAGGCCATTTTCTTAGAATCACTAAATTTCCCAAATTTTCTTTTTTTCTCATAGAAATTGAATTCCTTTCATGTTGTCTCCATTCCAGCGTGTTTGTAGGTCCTTCTTTTCTGTTTTGGCCTTCAGTGGGGATCAATTTTGGCAAGCTTTGCTGCATGTGCCTGCCCGTGGTGGTGTATGGCCTGCCTGCATTTTGATGGCTTTGACTTTGGGTAAGATTTTTTCTTTTTTTTTTTTTTTTTTGTTTTAAGTGTTCAGGCCATGTCCCTCACATCTTGCCCCCTAAGTTGTGTCTTCCTCCTTGACTTTTTCCCCTGCTTTTGCAACATCTGTGAGCTTAGTTTTGGCACCTTTTGGTCCTTTGCACTGCACCTGATATAAACCCAGGCCATTTTCTTAGAATCACTAAATTTCCCAAATTTTCTTTTTTTCTCATAGAAATTGAATTCCTTTCATTTTGTCTCCATTCCAGCGTGTTTGTAAGTCCTTCTTTTCTGTTTTGGCCTTCAGTGGGGATCAATTTTGGCAAGCTTTGCTGCATGTGCCTGCCCTTGCTGGCGTATGGCCTGCCTGCATTTTGATGGCTTTGACTTTGGGAAAGATTTTTTCTTTTTTTTTTTTTTTTTGTTTTAAGTATTCATGCCATGTCCCTCATATCTTGCCCCCTAAGTTGTGTCTTCCTCCTTGTCTTTATCCCCTGCTTTTGCAACATCTGTGAGCTTAGTTTTGGCACCTTTTGGTCCTTTGCACTGCACCTGATATAAACCCAGGCCATTTTCTTAGAGTCACTAAATTTCCCAAATTTTCTTTTTTTCTCCTCCAATTGCAAATCCTTTGATGTTGTCTCCATTCCAGCGTGTTTGTAAGTCCTTCTTTTCTGTTTTGGCCTTCAGTGGGGATCAATTTTGGCAAGCTTTGCTGCATGTGCCTGCACTTGCTGGCCTATGGCCTGCCTGCATTTTGATGGCTTTGACTTTGGGATAGATTTTTTCTTTTTTTTTTTTTTATTATTTTAAGTATTCATGCCACGTCCCTCACATCTTGGCCCCTAAGTTGTGTCTTCCTCCTTCACTTTTTCCCCTGCTTTTGCAACATCTGTGAGCTTAGTTTTGGCACCTTTTGGTCCTTTGCAATGCAGCTGATTTCCTCAGAGCTTATTTTTTGAAGAGACTAAAATTCCCGATTTTCTGCTTTTTTCAATTGCATTTCATTTGAACCTATCTCCTTTCCAGAGTGTTTGTAAGCCTTTCTTTTGGGATTCGCAAGATTCCTTTTCCCCTTCCCAAAAGGAAATTTCATTTCCTTTCGGGAAGGGAAAAGGAATCTTGCGATTTCAATGGGGACCAATAGAGGAATCTTTGGTGCATGTCCGTGCACTTGAAGGCAGGCCATGCCTTTTGATGGCTTTGACTTTGGGAAAGATTTTTTTCTTTTTTTGGTTGTTTTCTGAAGTGTTCATGCCATGTCCCTCACATCTTGCCCCCTAAGTTGTGTCTGCCCCCTTCAATTTTTCCCCTGCTTTTGCAACATCTGTGAGCTTAGTTTTTGCATCTTTTGGTCCTTTGCACTGCACCTGATATAAACCCAGGCCATTTTCTTAGAGTCACTAAATTTCCCAAATTTTCTTTTTTTCTCCTCCAATTGCAATTCCTTTTATGCTGTCTCCATTCCAGCGTGTTTGTAAGTCCTTCTTTTCTGTTCTGGCCTTCAGTGGGGATCAATTTTGGCAAGCTTTGCTGCATGTGCCTGCCCTTGGTGGTGTATGGCCTGTCTGCATTTTGATGGCTTTGACTTTGGGAAAGATTTTTTCTTTTTTTTTTTTTATTATTTTAAGTATTCATGCCACGTCCCTCACATCTTGCCCCCCTAAGTTGTGTCTTCCTCCTTCTCTTTTTCCCCTGCTTTTGCAACATCTGTGAGCTTAGTTTTGGCATCTTTTGGTCCTTTGCACTGCACCTGATATAAACCCAGGCCATTTTCTTAGAGTCAATAAATTTCCCAAATTTTCTTTTTTTCTCCTCCAATTGCAATTCCTTTGATGTTGTCTCCATTCCAGCGTGTTTGTAAGTCCTTCTTTTCTGTTTTGGCCTTCAGTGGGGATCAATTTTGGCAAGCTTTGCTGCATGTGCCTGAATGTGCTGGCCTATGGCCTGCCTGCATTTTGATGGCTTTGACTTTGAGATAGATTTTTTTCTTTTTTTTTTTTTTTTTTTTTTGTTTTAAATATTCATGCCATGTCCCTCATATCTTGTTCCCTAAGTTGTGTCTTTCTCCTTCACTTATTCCCCTGCTTTTGCAACATCTGTTAGCTTAGTTTTGGCACCTTTTGGTCCTTTGCAATGCAGCTGATTTCCTCACAGCCTATTTGTTGAAGAGACTAAAATTCCCGATTTTCTGCTTTTTTCAATTGCATTTCATTTGAACCTATCTCCTTTCCAGAGTGTTTGTAAGCCTTTCTTTTGGGATTCGCAAGATTCCTTTTCCCTTCCCGAAAGGAAATTTCATTTCATTTCGGGAAGGGAAAAGGAATCTTGCGATTTCAATGGGGACCAATAGAGGAATCTTTGGTGCATGTCCCTGCACTTGATGGCAGGCCATGGCGTTTGATGGCTTTGACTTTGGGAAAGATTTTTTTCTTTTTTTGGTTGTTTTCTGAAGTGTTCATGCCATGTCCCTCACATCTTGCCCCCTAAGTTGTGTCTTCCTCCTTGACTTTTTCCCCTGCTTTTGCAACATCTGTGAGCTTAGTTTTGGCACCTTTTGGCCCTTTGCACTGCACCTGATATAAACCCAGGCCATTTTCTTAGAATCACTAAATTTCCCAAATTTTCTTTTTTTCTCATAGAAATTGAATTCCTTTCATGTTGTCTCCATTCCAGCGTGTTTGTAGGTCCTTCTTTTCTGTTTTGGCCTTCAGTGGGGATCAATTTTGGCAAGCTTTGCTGCATGTGCCTGCCCGTGGTGGTGTATGGCCTGCCTGCATTTTGATGGCTTTGACTTTGGGAAAGATTTTTTCTTTTTTTTTTTTTTTTTGTTTTAAGTATTCAGGCCATGTCCCTCACACCTTGCCCCCTAAGTTGTGTCTTCCTCCTTGACTTTTTCCCCTGCTTTTGCAACATCTGTGAGCTTAGTTTTGGCACCTTTTGGTCCTTTGCACTGCACCTGATATAAACCCAGGCCATTTTCTTAGAATCACTAACTTACCCAAATTTTCTTTTTTTCTCATAGAAATTGAATTCCTTTCATGTTGTCTCCATTCCAGCGTGTTTGTAAGTCCTTCTTTTCTGTTTTGGCCTTCAGTGGGGATCAAATTTGGCAAGCTTTGCTGCATGTGCCTGCCCTTGGTGGTGTATGGCCTGCCTGCATTTTGATGGCTTTGACTTTGGGAAAGATTTTTTCTTTTTTTTTTTTTTATTATTTTAAGTATTCATGCCATGTCCCTCATATCTTGCCCCCTAAGTTGTGTCTTCCTCCTTGTCTTTTTCCCCTGCTTTTGCAACATCTGTGAGCTTAGTTTTGGCACCTTTTGGTCCTTTGCAATGCAGCTGATTTCCTCACAGCTTATTTTTTGAAGAGACTAAAATTCCCGATTTTCTGCTTTTTTCAATTGCATTTCATTTGAACCTATCTCCTTTCCAGAGTGTTTGTAAGCCTTTCTTTTGGGATTCGCAAGATTCCTTTTCCCTTCCCAAAAGGAAATTTCATTTCCTTTCGGGAAGGGAAAAGGAATCTTGTGATTTCAATGGGGACCAATAGAGGAATCTTTGGTGCATGTCCCTGCACTTGATGGCAGGCCATGCCTTTTGATGGCTTTGACTTTGGGAAAGATTTTTTTCTTTTTTTGGTTGTTTTCTGAAGTGTTCATGCCATGTCCCTCACATCTTGCCCCCTAAGTTGTGTCTGCCTCCTTCAATTTTTCCCCTGCTTTTGCAACATCTGTGAGCTTAGTTTTTGCATCTTTTGGTCCTTTGCACTGCACCTGATATAAACCCAGGCCATTTTCTTAGAGTCACTGAATTTCCCAAATTTTCTTTTTTTCTCCTCCAATTGCAAATCCTTTGATGTTGACTCCATTCCAGCGTGTTTGTAGGTCCTTCTTTTCTGTTTTGGCCTTCAGTGGGGATCAATTTTGGCAAACTTTGCTGCATGTGCCTGCCCTTGCTGGCGTATGGCCTGCCTGCATTTTGATGGCTTTGACTTTGGGAAAGATTTTTTTCTTTTTTTTTTTTTAATATTTTAAGTATTCATGCCATGTCCCCTCACATCTTGCCCCCTAAGTTTTGTCTTCCTCCTTGTCTTTTTCCCCTGCTTTTTGCAACATCTGTGAGCTTAGTTTTGGCACCTTTTGGTCCTTTGCACTGCACCTGATATAAACCCAGGCCATTTTCTTAGAATCACTAACTTACCCAAATTTTCTTTTTTTCTCATAGAAATTGAATTCCTTTCATGTTGTCTCCATTCCAGCGTGTTTGTAAGTCCTTCTTTTCTGTTTTGGCCTTCAATGGGGATCAATTTTGGCAAGCTTTGCTGCATGTGCCTGCACTTGCTGGCGTATGGCCTGCCTGCATTTTGATGGCTTTGACTTTGGGAAAGATTTTTTCTTTTTTTTTTTTTTATTATTTTAAGTATTCATGCCATGTCCCTCACATCTTGCCCCCTAAGTTGTGTCTTCCTCCTTCACTTTTTCCCCTGCTTTTGCAACATCTGTGAGCTTAGTTTTGGCACCTTTTGGTCCTTTGCACTGCACCTGATATAAACCCAGGCCATTTTCTTAGAGTCACTAAATTTCCCAATTTTTTTTTTTCTCCTCCAATTGCAATTCCTTTGATGCTGTCTCCATTCCAGCGTGTTTGTAAGTCCTTCTTTTCTGTTTTGGCCTTCAGTGGGGATCAATTTTGGCAAGCTTTGCTGCATGTGCCTGCACTTGCTGGCGTATGGCCTGCCTGCATTTTGATGGCTTTGACTTTGGGAAAGATTTTTTCTTTTTTTTTTTTTTTATTATTTTAAGTATTCATGCCATGTCCCTCATATCTTGCCCCCTAAGTTGTGTCTTCCTCCTTGACTTTTTCCCCTGCTTTTGCAACATCTGTGAGCTTAGTTTTTGCATCGTTTGGTCCTTTGCACTGCACCTGATATAAACCCAGGCCATTTTCTTAGAGTCACTAAATTTCCCAAATTTTCTTTTTTTCTCCTCCAATTGCAAATCCTTTGATGGTGTCTCCATTCCAGCGTGTTTGTAAGTCCTTCTTTTCTGTTTTGGCCTTCAGTGGGGATCAGTTTTGGCAAGCTTTGCTGCATGTGCCTGCCCTTGGTGGTGTATGGCCTGCCTGCATTTTGATGGCTTTGACTTTGGGAAAGATTTTTTCTTTTTTTTTTTTTTATTATTTTAAGGATTCTTGCCATGTCCCTCATATCTTGCTCCCTAAGTTCTGTCTTCCTCCTTGACTTTTTCCCCTGCTTTTGCAACATCTGTGAGCTTAGTTTTGGCACCTTTTGGTCCTTTGCACTGCACCTGATATAAACCCAGGCCATTTTCTTAGAGTCACTAAATTTCCCAATTTTTTTTTTTCTCCTCCAATTGCAATTCCTTTGATGCTGTCTCCATTCCAGCGTGTTTGTAAGTCCTTCTTTTCTATTTTGGCCTTCAGTGGGGATCAATTTTGGCAAGCTTTGCTGCATGTGCCTGCACTTGCTGGCGTATGGCCTGCCTGCATTTTGATGGCTTTGACTTTGGGAAAGATTTTTTCTTTTTTTTTTTTTTATTATTTTAAGTATTCATGCCATGTCCCTCATATCTTGCCCACTAAGTTCTGTCTTCCTCCTTGTCTTTTTCCCCTGCTTTTGCAACATCTGTGAGCTTAGTTTTGGCACCTTTTGGTCCTTTGCACTGCACCTGATATAAACCCAGGCCATTGTTTTAGAGTCAGTAATTTCCCTAATTTTCTTTTTTTCTCCTCCAATTGCAAATCCTTTGATGTTGAATCCATTCCAGCGTGTTTGTAAGTCCTTCTTTTCTGTTTTGGCCTTCAGTGGGGATCAATTTTGGCAAACTTTGCTGCATGTGCCTGCACTTGCTGGCGTATGGCCTGCCTGCATTTTTATGGCTTTGACTTTGGGAAGGATTTTTTCTTTTTTTCTTTTTTTTTTTTATTATTTTAAGTACTCATGCCATGTCCCTCATATCTTGCTCCCTAAGTTGTGTCTTCCTCCTTCAATTTTTCCCCTGCTTTTGCAACATCTGTGAGCTTAGTTTTTGCATCTTTTGGTCCTTTGCACTGCACCTGATATAAACCCAGGCCATTTTCTTAGAGTCACTAAATTTCCCAAATTTTATTTTTTTCTCCTCCAATTGCAAATCCTTTGATGTTGTCTCCATTCCAGCGTGTTTGTAGGTCCTTCTTTTCTGTTTTGGCCTTCAGTGGGGATCAATTTTGGCAAACTTTTCTGCATGTGCCTGCCCATGGTGGTGTATGGCCTGCCTGCATTTTGATGGCTTTGACTTTGGGAAAGATTTTTTCTTTTTTTTTTTTTTTTTTTCTTTTAAGTATTCATGCCATGTCCCTCATATCTTGCCCCCTAAGTTGTGTCTTCCTCCTTGACTTTTTCCCCTGCTTTTGCAACATCTGTGAGCTTAGTTTCGGCACCTTTTGGTCCTTTGCACAGCACCTGCTAAAATCCCAGGCCACTTTCTAAGAGTCATTAAATTTCCCAAATTTTCTTTTTTTCTCCTCCAATTGCAATTCCTTTGATGTTGTCTCCATTCCAGCGTGTTTGTAAGTCCTTCTTTTCTGTTTTGGCCTTCAGTGGGGATTAATTTTGGCAAGCTTTGCTGCATGTGCCTGCACTTGCTTGCGTATGGCCTGCCTGCATTTTGATGGCTTTGACTTTGGGAAAGATTTTTTTTTTTTTTTTTTTTTTTTATTATTTTAACTATTCATGCCATGTCCCTCATATCTTGCCCCCTAAGTTGTGTCTTCCTCCTTGACTTTTTCCCCTGCTTTTGCAACATCTGTGAGCTTAGTTTTGGCACCTTTTGGTCCTTTGCACTGCACCTGATATAAACCCCAGGCCACTTTCTAAGAGTCATAAATTTCCCAAATTTTCTTTTTTTCACCTCCAATTGCAATTCCTTTGATGGTGTCTCCATTCCAGTGTGTTTGTAAGTCCTTCTTTTCTGTTTTGGCCTTCAGTGGGGATCAATTTTGGCAAGCTTTGCTGCATGTGCCTGCCCTTGGTGGTGTATTGCCTGCCTGCATTTTGATGGCTTTGACTTTGGGAAAGATTTTTTCTTTTTTTTTTTTTTATTTTTTTAAGTATTCATGCCATGTCCCTCATATCTTGCCCCCTAAGTTGTGTCTTCCTCCTTGACTTTTTCCCCTGCTTTTGCAACATCTGTGAGCTTAGTTTTGGCACCTTTTGGTCCTTTGCAATGCAGCTGATTTCCTCACAGCCTATTTTTTGAAGAGACTAAAATTCCCGATTTTCTGCTTTTTTCAATTGCATTTCATTTGAACCTATCTCCTTTCCAGAGTGTTTGTAAGCCTTTCTTTTGGGATTCGCAAGATTCCTTTTCCCTTCCCGAAAGGAAATTTCATTTCCTTTCGGGAAGGGAAAAGGAATCTTGCGATTTCAATGGGGACCAATAGAGGAATCTTTGGTGCATGTCCCTGCACTTGATGGCAGGCCATGCCTTTTGATGGCTTTGACTTTGGGAAAGATTTTTTTCTTTTTTTGGTTGTTTTCTGAAGTATTCATGCCATGTCCCTCACATCTTGCCCCCTAAGTTGTGTCTTCCTCCTTGTCTTTTTCCCCTGCTTTTGCAACATCTGTGAGCTTAGTTTTGGCACCTTTTGGTCCTTTGCACTGCACCTGATATAAACCCAGGCCATTTTCTTAGAGTCACTAAATTTCCCAAATTTTCCTTTTTTCTCCTCCAATTGCAAATCCTTTGATGTTGTCTCCATTCCAGCGTGTTTGTAAGTCCTTCTTTTCTGTTTTGGCCTTCAGTGGGGATCAATTTTGGCAAGCTTTGCTGCATGTGCCTGCACTTGCTGGCCTATGGCGTGCCTGCATTTTGATGGCTTTGACTTTGGGATAGATTTTTTCTTTTTTTTTTTTTTATTATTTTAAGTATTCATGCCACGTCCCTCACATCTTGCCCCCTAAGTTGTGTCTTCCTCCTTGTCTTTTTCCCCTGCTTTTGCAACATCTGTGAGCTTAGTTTTGGCACCTTTTGGTCCTTTGCAATGCAGCTGATTTCCTCACAGCCTATTTTTTGAAGAGACTAAAATTCCCGATTTTCTGCTTTTTTCAATTGCATTTCATTTGAACCTATCTCCTTTCCAGAGTGTTTGTAAGCCTTTCTTTTGGGATTCGCAAGATTCCTTTTCCCTTCCCAAAAGGAAATTTCATTTCCTTTCGGGAAGGGAAAAGGAATCTTGCGATTTCAATGGGGACCAATAGAGGAATCTTTGGTGCATGTCCCTGCACTTGATGGCAGGCCATGCCTTTTGATGGCTTTGACTTTGGGAAAGATTTTTTTCTTTTTTTGGTTGTTTTCTGAAGTGTTCATGCCATGTCCCTCACATCTTGCCCCCTAAGTTGTGTCTTCCTCCTTGTCTTTTTCCCCTGCTTTTGCAACATCTGTGAGCTTAGTTTTGGCACCTTTTGGTCCTTTGCACTGCACCTGATATAAACCCAGGCCATTTTCTTAGAGTCACTAAATTTCCCAAATTTTCTTTTTTTCTCCTCCAATTGCAAATCCTTTGATGTTGACTCCATTCCAGCGTGTTTGTAGGTCCTTCTTTTCTGTTTTGGCCTTCAGTGGGGATCAATTTTGGCAAACTTTGCTGCATGTGCCTGCCCTTGGTGGCGTATGGCCTGCCTGCATTTTGATGGCTTTGACTTTGGGAAAGATTTTTTCTTTTTTTTTTTTTATTATTTTAAGTATTCATGCCATGTCCCTCATATCTTGCCCCCTAAGTTGTGTCTTCCTCCTTGACTTTTTCCCCTGCTTTTGCAACATCTGTGAGCTTAGTTTTGGCATCTTTTGGTCCTTTGCAATGCAGCTGATTTCCTCACAGCATATTTTTTGAAGAGACTAAAATTCCCGATTTTCTGCTTTTTTCAGTTGCATTTCATGTGAACCTATCTCCTTTCCAGAGTGTTTGTAAGTCTTTCTTTTGGGATTCGCAAGATTCCTTTTCCCTTCCCGAAAGGAAATTTCAATTCCTTTCGGGAAGGGAAAAGGAATCTTGCGATTTCAATGGGGACCAATAGAGGAATCTTTGGTGCATGTCCCTGCACTTGATGGCAGGCCATGCCTTTTGATGGCTTTGACTTTGGGAAAGATTTTTTTCTTTTTTTGGTTGTTTTCTGAAGTGTTCATGCCATGTCCCTCACATCTTGCCCCCTAAGTTGTGTCTTCCTCCTTGACTTTTTCACCTGCTTTTGCAACATCTGTGAGCTTAGTTTTGGCACCTTTTGGTCCTTTGCACTGCACCTGATATAAACCCAGGCCATTTTCTTAGAATCACTAACTTACCCAAATTTTCTTTTTTTCTCATAGAAATTGAATTCCTTTCATGTTGTCTCCATTCCAGTGTGTTTGTAAGTCCTTCTTTTCTGTTTTGGCCTTCAGTGGGGATCAATTTTGGCAAGCTTTTCTGCATGTGCCTGCACTTGCTGGCGTATGGCCTGCCTGCATTTTGATGGCTTTGACTTTGGGAAAGATTTTTTCTTTTTTTTTTTTTTATTATTTTAAGTATTCATGCCATGTCCCTCACATCTTGCCCCCTAAGTTGTGTCTTCCTCCTTCACTTTTTCCCCTACTTTTGCAACATCTGTGAGCTTAGTTTTGGCACCTTTTGGTCCTTTGCACTGCACCTGATATAAACCCAGGCCATTTTCTTAGAGTCACTAAATTTCCCAATTTTTCTTTTTCTCCTCCAATTGCAATTCCTTTGATGCTGTCTCCATTCCAGCGTGTTTGTAAGTCCTTCTTTTCTGTTCTGGCCTTCAGTGGGGATCAATTTTGGCAAGCTTTGCTGCATGTGCCTGCCCTTGGTGGTGTATGGCCTGCCAGCATTTTGATGGCTTTGACTTTGGGAAAGATTTTTTCTTTTTTTTTTTTTTTATTATTTTAAGTATTCATGCCATGTCCCTCACATCTTGCCCCCTAAGTTGTGTCTTCCTCCTTGACTTTTTCCCCCGCTTTTGCAACATCTGTGAGCTTAGATTTGGCACCTTTTGGTCCTTTGCACTGCACCTGATATAAACCCAGGCCATTTTCTTAGAGTCACTAAATTTCCCAAATTTTCTTTTTTTCTCCTCCAATTGCAATTCCTTTGATGTTGTCTCCATTCCAGCGTGTTTGTAAGTCCTTCTTTTCTGTTTTGGCCTTCAGTGGGGATCAATTTTGGCAAGCTTTGCTGCATGTGCCTGCACTTGCTGGCGTATGGCCTGCCTGCATTTTGATGGCTTTCACTTTGGGAAAGATATTTTCTTTTTTTTTTTTTTTTTGTTTTAAGTATTCATGCCATGTCCCTCACATCTTGCCCCCTACATTGTGTCTTCCTGCTTGACTTTTTCCCCTGCTTTTGCAACATCTGTGACCTTAGTTTTGGCACCTTTTGGTCCTCTGCAATGCAGCTGATTTCCTCACAGCCTATTTTTTGAAGAGACTAAAATTCCCGATTTTCTGCTTTTTTCAATTGCATTTCATTTGAACCTATCTCCTTTCCAGAGTGTTTGTAAGCCTTTCTTTTGGGATTCGCAAGATTCCTTTTCCCTTCCCAAAAGGAAATTTCATTTCCTTTCGGGAAGGGAAAAGGAATCTTGCGATTTCAATGGGGACCAATAGAGGAATCTTTGGTGCATGTCCCTGCACTTGATGGCAGGCCATGCCTTTTGATGGCTTTGACTTTGGGAAAGATTTTTTCTTTTTTTGGTTGTTTTCTGAAGTGTTCATGCCATGTCCCTCACATCTTGCCCCCTAAGTTGTGTCTTCCTCCTTGTCTTTTTCCCCTGCTTTTGCAACATCTGTGAGCTTAGTTTTGGCACCTTTTGGTCCTTTGCACTGCACCTGATATAAACCCAGGCCATTTTCTTAGAATCACTAACTTACCCAAATTTTCTTTTTTTCTCATAGAAATTGAATTCCTTTCATGTTGTCTCCATTCCAGCGTGTTTGTAAGTCCTTCTTTTCTGTTTTGGCCTTCAGTGGGGATCAATTTTGGCAAGCTTTGCTGCATGTGCCTGCACTTGCTGGCGTATGGCCTGCCTGCATTTTGATGGCTTTGACTTTGGGAAACACTTTTTCTTTTTTTTTTTTTATTATTTTAAGTATTCATGCCATGTCCCTCATATCTTGCCCCCTAAGTTGTGTCTTCCTCCTTGACTTTTTCCCCTGCTTTTGCAACATCTGTGAGCTTAGTTTTGGCACCTTTTGGTCCTTTGCAATGCAGGTGATTTCCTCACAGCCTATTTTTTGAAGAGACTAAAATTCCCGATTTTCTGCTTTTTTCAATTGCATTTCATTTGAACCTATCTCCTTTCCAGAGTGTTTGTAAGTCTTTCTTTTGGGATTCGCAAGATTCCTTTTCCCTTCCCAAAAGGAAATGAAATTTCCTTTGGGGAAGGGAAAAGGAATCTTGCGATTTCAATGGGGACCAATAGAGGAATCTTTGGTGCATGTCCCTGCACTTGATGGCAGGCCATGCCTTTTGATGGCTTTGACTTTGGGAAAGATTTTTTTCTTTTTTTGGTTGTTTTCTGAAGTGTTCATGCCATGTCCCTCACATCTTGCCCCCTAAGTTGTGTCTTCCTCCTTGTCTTTTTCCCCTGCTTTTGCAACATCTGTGAGCTTAGTTTTGGCACCTTTTGGTCCTTTGCACTGCACCTGATATAAACCCACGCCATTTTCTTAGAATCACTAACTTACCCAAATTTTCTTTTTTTCTCATAGAAATTGAATTCCTTTCATGTTGTCTCCATTCCAGCGTGTTTGTAAGTCCTTCTTTTCTGTTTTGGCCTTCAGTGGGGATCAATTTTGGCAAGCTTTGCTGCATGTGCCTGCCCTTGGTGGTGTATGGCCTGCCTGCCTTTTGATGGCTTTGACTTTGGGAAAGATTTTTTCTTTTTTTTTTTTTATTATTTTAAGTATTCATGCCATGTCCCTCACATCTTGCCCCCTAAGTTGTGTCTTCCTCCTTGACTTTTTCCCCTGCTTTTGCAACATCTGTGAGCTTAGTTTTGGCACCTTTTGGTCCTTTGCACTGCACCTGATATAAACCCAGGCCATTTTCTTAGAATCACTAACTTACCCAAATTTTCTTTTTTTCTCATAGAAATTGAATTCCTTTCATGTTGTCTCCATTCCAGCGTGTTTGTAAGTCCTTCTTTTCTGTTTTGGCCTTCAGTGGGGATCAATTTTGGCAAGCTTTGCTGCATGTGCCTGCACTTGCTGGCGTATGGCCTGCCTGCATTTTGATGGCTTTGACTTTGGGAAAGATTTTTTTGATTTTTTTTTTTTTATTATTTTAAGTATTCATGCCATGTCCCTCATATCTTGCCCCCTAAGTTGTGTCTTCCTCCTTGACTTTTTCCCCTGCTTTTGCAACATCTGTGAGCTTAGTTTTGGCATCTTTTGGTCCTTTGCACTGCACCTGATATAAATCCCAGGCCACTTTCTAAGAGTCATAAATTTCCCAAATTTTCTTTTTTTCACCTCCAATTGCAATTCCTTTGATGTTGTCTCCATTCCAGCGTGTTTGTAAGTCCTTCTTTTCTGTTTTGGCCTTCAGTGGGGATCAATTTTGGCAAGCTTTGCTGCATGTGCCTACCCTTGGTGGTGTATTGCCTGCCTGCATTTTGATGGCTTTGACTTTGGGAAAGATTTTTTCTTTTTTTTTTTTTTTTTTATTTTTTTAAGTATTCATGCCATGTCCCTCATATCTTGCCCCCTAAGTTGTGTCTTCCTCCTTGACTTTTTCCCCTGCTTTTGCAACATCTGTGAGCTTAGTTTTGGCACATTTGGTCCTTTGCAATGCAGCTGATTTCCTCACAGCCTATTTTTTGAAGAGACTAAAATTCCCGATTTTCTGCTTTTTTCAATTGCATTTCATTTGAACCTATCTCCTTTCCAGAGTGTTTGTAAGCCTTTCTTTTGGGATTCGCAAGATTCCTTTTCCCTTCCCAAAAGGAAATTTCATTTCCTTTCGGGAAGGGAAAAGGAATCTTGCGATTTCAATGGGGACCAATAGAGGAATCTTTGGTGCATGTCCCTGCACTTGATGGCAGGCCATGCCTTTTGATGGCTTTGACTTTGGGAAAGATTTTTTTCTTTTTTTGGTTGTTTTCTGAAGTATTCATGCCATGTCCCTCACATCTTGCCCCCTAAGTTGTGTCTTCCTCCTTGTCTTTTTCCCCTGCTTTTGCAACATCTGTGAGCTTAGTTTTGGCACCTTTTGGTCCTTTGCACTGCACCTGATATAAACCCAGGCCATTTTCTTAGAGTCACTAAATTTCCCAAATTTTCCTTTTTTCTCCTCCAATTGCAAATCCTTTGATGTTGTCTCCATTCCAGCGTGTTTGTAAGTCCTTCTTTTCTGTTTTGGCCTTCAGTGGGGATCAATTTTGGCAAGCTTTGCTGCATGTGCCTGCACTTGCTGGCCTATGGCGTGCCTGCATTTTGATGGCTTTGACTTTGGGATAGATTTTTTCTTTTTTTTTTTTTTTATTATTTTAAGTATTCATGCCACGTCCCTCACATCTTGCCCCCTAAGTTGTGTCTTCCTCCTTGTCTTTTTCCCCTGCTTTTGCAACATCTGTGAGCTTAGTTTTGGCACCTTTTGGTCCTTTGCAATGCAGCTGATTTCCTCACAGCCTATTTTTTGAAGAGACTAAAATTCCCGATTTTCTGCTTTTTTCAATTGCATTTCATTTGAACCTATCTCCTTTCCAGAGTGTTTGTAAGCCTTTCTTTTGGGATTCGCAAGATTCCTTTTCCCTTCCCAAAAGGAAATTTCATTTCCTTTCGGGAAGGGAAAAGGAATCTTGCGATTTCAATGGGGACCAATAGAGGAATCTTTGGTGCATGTCCCTGCACTTGATGGCAGGCCATGCCTTTTGATGGCTTTGACTTTGGGAAAGATTTTTTTCTTTTTTTGGTTGTTTTCTGAAGTGTTCATGCCATGTCCCTCACATCTTGCCCCCTAAGTTGTGTCTTCCTCCTTGTCTTTTTCCCCTGCTTTTGCAACATCTGTGAGCTTAGTTTTGGCACCTTTTGGTCCTTTGCACTGCACCTGATATAAACCCAGGCCATTTTCTTAGAGTCACTAAATTTCCCAAATTTTCTTTTTTTCTCCTCCAATTGCAAATCCTTTGATGTTGACTCCATTCCAGCGTGTTTGTAGGTCCTTCTTTTCTGTTTTGGCCTTCAGTGGGGATCAATTTTGGCAAACTTTGCTGCATGTGCCTGCCCTTGGTGGCGTATGGCCTGCCTGCATTTTGATGGCTTTGACTTTGGGAAAGATTTTTTCTTTTTTTTTTTTTTATTATTTTAAGTATTCATGCCATGTCCCTCATATCTTGCCCCCTAAGTTGTGTCTTCCTCCTTGACTTTTTCCCCTGCTTTTGCAACATCTGTGAGCTTAGTTTTGGCATCTTTTGGTCCTTTGCAATGCAGCTGATTTCCTCACAGCATATTTTTTGAAGAGACTAAAATTCCCGATTTTCTGCTTTTTTCAGTTGCATTTCATGTGAACCTATCTCCTTTCCAGAGTGTTTGTAAGTCTTTCTTTTGGGATTCGCAAGATTCCTTTTCCCTTCCCGAAAGGAAATTTCAATTCCTTTCGGGAAGGGAAAAGGAATCTTGCGATTTCAATGGGGACCAATAGAGGAATCTTTGGTGCATGTCCCTGCACTTGATGGCAGGCCATGCCTTTTGATGGCTTTGACTTTGGGAAAGATTTTTTTCTTTTTTTGGTTGTTTTCTGAAGTGTTCATGCCATGTCCCTCACATCTTGCCCCCTAAGTTGTGTCTTCCTCCTTGACTTTTTCACCTGCTTTTGCAACATCTGTGAGCTTAGTTTTGGCACCTTTTGGTCCTTTGCACTGCACCTGATATAAACCCAGGCCATTTTCTTAGAATCACTAACTTACCCAAATTTTCTTTTTTTCTCATAGAAATTGAATTCCTTTCATGTTGTCTCCATTCCAGTGTGTTTGTAAGTCCTTCTTTTCTGTTTTGGCCTTCAGTGGGGATCAATTTTGGCAAGCTTTGCTGCATGTGCCTGCACTTGCTGGCGTATGGCCTGCCTGCATTTTGATGGCTTTGACTTTGGGAAAGATTTTTTCTTTTTTTTTTTTTTTATTATTTTAAGTATTCATGCCATGTCCCTCACATCTTGCCCCCTAAGTTGTGTCTTCCTCCTTCACTTTTTCCCCTACTTTTGCAACATCTGTGAGCTTAGTTTTGGCACCTTTTGGTCCTTTGCACTGCACCTGATATAAACCCAGGCCATTTTCTTAGAGTCACTAAATTTCCCAATTTTTCTTTTTCTCCTCCAATTGCAATTCCTTTGATGCTGTCTCCATTCCAGCGTGTTTGTAAGTCCTTCTTTTCTGTTCTGGCCTTCAGTGGGGATCAATTTTGGCAAGCTTTGCTGCATGTGCCTGCCCTTGGTGGTGTATGGCCTGCCAGCATTTTGATGGCTTTGACTTTGGGAAAGATTTTTTCTTTTTTTTTTTTTTATTATTTTAAGTATTCATGCCATGTCCCTCACATCTTGCCCCCTAAGTTGTGTCTTCCTCCTTGACTTTTTCCCCCGCTTTTGCAACATCTGTGAGCTTAGATTTGGCACCTTTTGGTCCTTTGCACTGCACCTGATATAAACCCAGGCCATTTTCTTAGAGTCACTAAATTTCCCAAATTTTCTTTTTTTCTCCTCCAATTGCAATTCCTTTGATGTTGTCTCCATTCCAGCGTGTTTGTAAGTCCTTCTTTTCTGTTTTGGCCTTCAGTGGGGATCAATTTTGGCAAGCTTTGCTGCATGTGCCTGCACTTGCTGGCGTATGGCCTGCCTGCATTTTGATGGCTTTCACTTTGGGAAAGATATTTTCTTTTTTTTTTTTTTTTTGTTTTAAGTATTCATGCCATGTCCCTCACATCTTGCCCCCTACATTGTGTCTTCCTGCTTGACTTTTTCCCCTGCTTTTGCAACATCTGTGACCTTAGTTTTGGCACCTTTTGGTCCTTTGCAATGCAGCTGATTTCCTCACAGCCTATTTTTTGAAGAGACTAAAATTCCCGATTTTCTGCTTTTTTCAATTGCATTTCATTTGAACCTATCTCCTTTCCAGAGTGTTTGTAAGCCTTTCTTTTGGGATTCGCAAGATTCCTTTTCCCTTCCCAAAAGGAAATTTCATTTCCTTTCGGGAAGGGAAAAGGAATCTTGCGATTTCAATGGGGACCAATAGAGGAATCTTTGGTGCATGTCCCTGCACTTGATGGCAGGCCATGCCTTTTGATGGCTTTGACTTTGGGAAAGATTTTTTCTTTTTTTGGTTGTTTTCTGAAGTGTTCATGCCATGTCCCTCACATCTTGCCCCCTAAGTTGTGTCTTCCTCCTTGTCTTTTTCCCCTGCTTTTGCAACATCTGTGAGCTTAGTTTTGGCACCTTTTGGTCCTTTGCACTGCACCTGATATAAACCCAGGCCATTTTCTTAGAATCACTAACTTACCCAAATTTTCTTTTTTTCTCATAGAAATTGAATTCCTTTCATGTTGTCTCCATTCCAGCGTGTTTGTAAGTCCTTCTTTTCTGTTTTGGCCTTCAGTGGGGATCAATTTTGGCAAGCTTTGCTGCATGTGCCTGCACTTGCTGGCGTATGGCCTGCCTGCATTTTGATGGCTTTGACTTTGGGAAACACTTTTTCTTTTTTTTTTTTTATTATTTTAAGTATTCATGCCATGTCCCTCATATCTTGCCCCCTAAGTTGTGTCTTCCTCCTTGACTTTTTCCCCTGCTTTTGCAACATCTGTGAGCTTAGTTTTGGCACCTTTTGGTCCTTTGCAATGCAGGTGATTTCCTCACAGCCTATTTTTTGAAGAGACTAAAATTCCCGATTTTCTGCTTTTTTCAATTGCATTTCATTTGAACCTATCTCCTTTCCAGAGTGTTTGTAAGTCTTTCTTTTGGGATTCGCAAGATTCCTTTTCCCTTCCCAAAAGGAAATGAAATTTCCTTTGGGGAAGGGAAAAGGAATCTTGCGATTTCAATGGGGACCAATAGAGGAATCTTTGGTGCATGTCCCTGCACTTGATGGCAGGCCATGCCTTTTGATGGCTTTGACTTTGGGAAAGATTTTTTTCTTTTTTTGGTTGTTTTCTGAAGTGTTCATGCCATGTCCCTCACATCTTGCCCCCTAAGTTGTGTCTTCCTCCTTGTCTTTTCCCCCTGCTTTTGCAACATCTGTGAGCTTAGTTTTGGCACCTTTTGGTCCTTTGCACTGCACCTGATATAAACCCACGCCATTTTCTTAGAATCACTAACTTACCCAAATTTTCTTTTTTTCTCATAGAAATTGAATTCCTTTCATGTTGTCTCCATTCCAGCGTGTTTGTAAGTCCTTCTTTTCTGTTTTGGCCTTCAGTGGGGATCAATTTTGGCAAGCTTTGCTGCATGTGCCTGCCCTTGGTGGTGTATGGCCTGCCTGCCTTTTGATGGCTTTGACTTTGGGAAAGATTTTTTCTTTTTTTTTTTTTATTATTTTAAGTATTCATGCCATGTCCCTCACATCTTGCCCCCTAAGTTGTGTCTTCCTCCTTGACTTTTTCCCCTGCTTTTGCAACATCTGTGAGCTTAGTTTTGGCACCTTTTGGTCCTTTGCACTGCACCTGATATAAACCCAGGCCATTTTCTTAGAATCACTAACTTACCCAAATTTTCTTTTTTTCTCATAGAAATTGAATTCCTTTCATGTTGTCTCCATTCCAGCGTGTTTGTAAGTCCTTCTTTTCTGTTTTGGCCTTCAGTGGGGATCAATTTTGGCAAGCTTTGCTGCATGTGCCTGCACTTGCTTGCGTATGGCCTGCCTGCATTTTGATGGCTTTGACTTTGGGAAAGATTTTTTTGATTTTTTTTTTTTTATTATTTTAAGTATTCATGCCATGTCCCTCATATCTTGCCCCCTAAGTTGTGTCTTCCTCCTTGACTTTTTCCCCTGCTTTTGCAACATCTGTGAGCTTAGTTTTGGCATCTTTTGGTCCTTTGCACTGCACCTGATATAAATCCCAGGCCACTTTCTAAGAGTCATAAATTTCCCAAATTTTCTTTTTTTCACCTCCAATTGCAATTCCTTTGATGTTGTCTCCATTCCAGCGTGTTTGTAAGTCCTTCTTTTCTGTTTTGGCCTTCAGTGGGGATCAATTTTGGCAAGCTTTGCTGCATGTGCCTACCCTTGGTGGTGTATTGCCTGCCTGCATTTTGATGGCTTTGACTTTGGGAAAGATTTTTTCTTTTTTTTTTTTTTTTTTTATTTTTTTAAGTATTCATGCCATGTCCCTCATATCTTGCCCCCTAAGTTGTGTCTTCCTCCTTGACTTTTTCCCCTGCTTTTGCAACATCTGTGAGCTTAGTTTTGGCACATTTGGTCCTTTGCAATGCAGCTGATTTCCTCACAGCCTATTTTTTGAAGAGACTAAAATTCCCGATTTTCTGCTTTTTTTCAATTGCATTTCATTTGAACCTATCTCCTTTCCAGAGTGTTTGTAAGCCTTTCTTTTGGGATTCGCAAGATTCCTTTTCCCTTCCCAAAAGGAAATTTCATTTCCTTTCGGGAAGGGAAAAGGAATCTTGCGATTTCAATGGGGACCAATAGAGGAATCTTTGGTGCATGTCCCTGCACTTGATGGCAGGGCCATGCCTTTTGATGGCTTTGACTTTGGGAAAGATTTTTTTCTTTTTTTGGTTGTTTTCTGAAGTATTCATGCCATGTCCCTCACATCTTGCCCCCTAAGTTGTGTCTTCCTCCTTGACTTTTTCCCCTGCTTTTGCAACATCTGTGAGCTTAGTTTTGGCACCTTTTGGTCCTTTGCACTGCACCTGATATAAACCCAGGCCATTTTCTTAGAGTCACTAAATTTCCCAAATTTTCCTTTTTTCTCCTCCAATTGCAAATCCTTTGATGGTGTCTCCATTCCAGCGTGTTTGTAAGTCCTTCTTTTCTGTTTTGGCCTTCAGTGGGGATCAATTTTGGCAAGCTTTGCTGCATGTGCCTGCACTTGCTGGCCTATGGCGTGCCTGCATTTTGATGGCTTTGACTTTGGGATAGATTTTTTCTTTTTTTTTTTTTTATTATTTTAAGTATTCATGCCACGTCCCTCACATCTTGCCCCCTAAGTTGTGTCTTCCTCCTTGTCTTTTTCCCCTGCTTTTGCAACATCTGTGAGCTTAGTTTTGGCACCTTTTGGTCCTTTGCACTGCACCTGATATAAACCCAGGCCATTTTCTTAGAATCACTAACTTACCCAAATTTTCTTTTTTTCTCATAGAAATTGAATTCCTTTCATGTTGTCTCCATTCCAGCGTGTTTGTAAGTCCTTCTTTTCTGTTTTGGCCTTCAGTGGGGATCAATTTTGGCAAGCTTTGCCGCATGTGCCTGCAATTGCTGGCGTATGGCCTGCCTGCATTTTGATGGCTTTGACTTTGGGAAAGACTTTTTCTTTTTTTTTTTTTATTATTTTAAGTATTCATGCCATGTCCCTCATATCTTGTCCCCTAAGTTGTGTCTTCCTCCTTGACTTTTTCCCCTGCTTTTGCAACATCTGTGAGCTTAGTTTTGGCACCTTTTGGTCCTTTGCAATGCAGGTGATTTCCTCACAGCCTATTTTTTGAAGAGACTAAAATTCCCGATTTTCTGCTTTTTTCAATTGCATTTCATTTGAACCTATCTCCTTTCCAGAGTGTTTGTAAGTCTTTCTTTTGGGATTCGCAAGATTCCTTTTCCCTTCCCAAAAGGAAATGAAATTTCCTTTGGGGAAGGGAAAAAGGAATCTTGCGATTTCAATGGGGACCAATAGAGGAATCTTTGGTGCATGTCCCTGCACTTGATGGCAGGCCATGCCTTTTGATGGCTTTGACTTTGGGAAAGATTTTTTTTCTTTTTTTGGTTGTTTTCTGAAGTGTTCATGCCATGTCCCTCACATCTTGCCCCCTAAGTTGTGTCTTCCTCCTTGTCTTTTTCCCCTGCTTTTGCAACATCTGTGAGCTTAGTTTTGGCACCTTTTGGTCCTTTGCACTGCACCTGATATAAACCCAGGCCATTTTCTTAGAATCACTAACTTACCCAAATTTTCTTTTTTTCTCATAGAAATTGAATTCCTTTCATGTTGTCTCCATTCCAGCGTGTTTGTAAGTCCTTCTTTTCTGTTTTTGGCCTTCAGTGGGGATCAATTTTGGCAAGCTTTGCTGCATGTGCCTGCACTTGCTGGCGTATGGCCTGCCTGCATTTTGATGGCTTTGACTTTGGGAAAGATTTTTTCTTTTTTTTTTTTTTTATTATTTTAAGTATTCATGCCATGTCCCTCACATCTTGCCCCCTAAGTTGTGTCTTCCTCCTTGACTTTTTCCCCTGCTTTTCAACATCTGTGAGCTTAGTTTTGGCACCTTTTGGTCCTTTGCACTGCACCTGATATAAACCCAGGCCATTTTCTTAGAGTCACTAAATTTCCCAATTTTTCTTTTTCTCCTCCAATTGCAATTCCTTTGATGCTGTCTCCATTCCAGCGTGTTTGTAAGTCCTTCTTTTCTGTTCTGGCCTTCAGTGGGGATCAATTTTGGCAAGCTTTGCTGCATGTGCCTGCACTTGCTGGCCTATGGCCTGCCAGCATTTTGATGGCTTTGACTTTGGGAAAGATTTTTTCTTTTTTTTTTTTTATTATTTTAAGTATTCATGCCATGTCCCTCATATCTTGCCCCCTAAGTTGTGTCTTCCTCCTTCACTTTTTCCCCTGCTTTTGCAACATCTGTGAGCTTAGTTTTGGCATCTTTTGGTCCTTTGCACTGCACCTGATATAAACCCAGGCCATTTTCTTAGAGTCACTAAATTTCCCAAATTTTCTTTTTTTCTCCTCCAATTGCAATTCCTTTGATGTTGCCTCCATTCCAGCGTGTTTGTAAGTCCTTCTTTTCTGTTTTGGCCTTCAGTGGGGATCAATTTTGGCAAACTTTGCTGCATGTGCCTGCACTTCCTGGCGTACGGCCTGCCTGCATTTTGATGGCTTTGAGTTTGGGAAAGATTTTTTTGTTTTTTTTTTTTTTTTTTTATTATTTTAAGTATTCATGCCATGTCCCTCATATCTTGCCCCCTAAGTTGTGTCTTCCTCCTTGACTTTTTCCCCTGCTTTTGCAACATCTGTGAGCTTAGTTTTGGCACCTTTTGGTCCTTTGCACTGCACCTGATATAAATCCCAGGCCACTTTTCTAAGAGTCATAAATTTCCCAAATTTTCTTTTTTTCTCCTCCAATTGCAATTCCTTTGATGTTGTCTCCATTCCAGCGTGTTTGTAAGTCCTTCTTTTCTGTTTTGGCCTTCAGTGGGGATCAATTTTGGCAAGCTTTGCTGCATGTGCCTGCCCTTGGTGGTGTATGGCCTGCCTGCATTTTGATGGCTTTGACTTTGGGAAAGATTTTTTCTTTTTTTTTTTTTTATTATTTTAAGTATTCATGCCATGTCCCTCATATCTTGCCCACTAAGTTCTGTCTTCCTCCTTGTCTTTTTCCCCTGCTTTTGCAACATCTGTGAGCTTAGTTTTGGCACCTTTTGGTCCTTTGCACTGCACCTGATATAAACCCAGGCCATTTTTTTAGAGTCAGTAATTTCCCTAATTTTCTTTTTTTCTCCTCCAATTGCAAATCCTTTGATGTTGAATCCATTCCAGCGTGTTTGTAAGTCCTTCTTTTCTGTTTTGGCCTTCAGTGGGGATCAATTTTGGCAAACTTTGCTGCATGTGCCTGCACTTGCTGGCGTATGGCCTGCCTGCATTTTTATGGCTTTGACTTTGGGAAGGATTTTTTTCTTTTTTTCTTTTTTTTTTTTATTATTTTAAGTACTCATGCCATGTCCCTCATATCTTGCTCCCTAAGTTGTGTCTTCCTCCTTCAATTTTTCCCCTGCTTTTGCAACATCTGTGAGCTTAGTTTTTTGCATCTTTTGGTCCTTTGCACTGCACCTGATATAAACCCAGGCCATTTTCTTAGAGTCACTAAATTTCCCAAATTTTTATTTTTTTCTCCTCCAATTGCAAATCCTTTGATGTTGTCTCCATTCCAGCGTGTTTGTAGGTCCTTCTTTTCTGTTTTGGCCTTCAGTGGGGATCAATTTTGGCAAGCTTTGCTGCATGTGCCTGCCCGTGGTGGTGTATGGCCTGCCTGCATTTTGATGGCTTTGACTTTGGGAAAGATTTTTTCTTTTTTTTTTTTTTTTTTCTTTTAAGTATTCAGGCCATGTCCCTCACACCTTGCCCCCTAAGTTGTGTCTTCCTCCTTGACTTTTTCCCCTGCTTTTGCAACATCTGTGAGCTTAGTTTTGGCACCTTTTGGTCCTTTGCACTGCACCTGATATAAACCCAGGCCATTTTCTTAGAATCACTAACTTACCCAAATTTTCTTTTTTTCTCATAGAAATTGAATTCCTTTCATGTTGTCTCCATTCCAGCGTGTTTGTAAGTCCTTCTTTTCTGTTTTGGCCTTCAGTGGGGATCAAATTTGGCAAGCTTTGCTGCATGTGCCTGCCCTTGGTGGTGTATGGCCTGCCTGCATTTTGATGGCTTTGACTTTGGGAAAGATTTTTTCTTTTTTTTTTTTTTATTATTTTAAGTATTCATGCCATGTCCCTCATATCTTGCCCCCTAAGTTGTGTCTTCCTCCTTGTCTTTTTCCCCTGCTTTTGCAACATCTGTGAGCTTAGTTTTGGCACCTTTTGGTCCTTTGCAATGCAGCTGATTTCCTCACAGCTTATTTTTTGAAGAGACTAAAATTCCCGATTTTCTGCTTTTTTCAATTGCATTTCATTTGAACCTATCTCCTTTCCAGAGTGTTTGTAAGCCTTTCTTTTGGGATTCGCAAGATTCCTTTTCCCTTCCCAAAAGGAAATTTCATTTCCTTTCGGGAAGGGAAAAGGAATCTTGTGATTTCAATGGGGACCAATAGAGGAATCTTTGGTGCATGTCCCTGCACTTGATGGCAGGCCATGCCTTTTGATGGCTTTGACTTTGGGAAAGATTTTTTTCTTTTTTTGGTTGTTTTCTGAAGTGTTCATGCCATGTCCCTCACATCTTGCCCCCTAAGTTGTGTCTGCCTCCTTCAATTTTTCCCCTGCTTTTGCAACATCTGTGAGCTTAGTTTTTGCATCTTTTGGTCCTTTGCACTGCACCTGATATAAACCCAGGCCATTTTCTTAGAGTCACTGAATTTCCCAAATTTTCTTTTTTTCTCCTCCAATTGCAAATCCTTTGATGTTGACTCCATTCCAGCGTGTTTGTAGGTCCTTCTTTTCTGTTTTGGCCTTCAGTGGGGATCAATTTTGGCAAACTTTGCTGCATGTGCCTGCCCTTGCTGGCGTATGGCCTGCCTGCATTTTGATGGCTTTGACTTTGGGAAAGATTTTTTCTTTTTTTTTTTTTAATATTTTAAGTATTCATGCCATGTCCCTCACATCTTGCCCCCTAAGTTGTGTCTTCCTCCTTGTCTTTTTCCCCTGCTTTTTGCAACATCTGTGAGCTTAGTTTTGGCACCTTTTGGTCCTTTGCACTGCACCTGATATAAACCCAGGCCATTTTCTTAGAATCACTAACTTACCCAAATTTTCTTTTTTTTCTCATAGAAATTGAATTCCTTTCATGTTGTCTCCATTCCAGCGTGTTTGTAAGTCCTTCTTTTCTTTTTTGGCCTTCAATGGGGATCAATTTTGGCAAGCTTTGCTGCATGTGCCTGCACTTGCTGGCGTATGGCCTGCCTGCATTTTGATGGCTTTGACTTTGGGAAAGATTTTTTCTTTTTTTTTTTTTTTATTATTTTAAGTATTCATGCCATGTCCCTCACATCTTGCCCCCTAAGTTGTGTCTTCCTCCTTCACTTTTTCCCCTGCTTTTGCAACATCTGTGAGCTTAGTTTTGGCACCTTTTGGTCCTTTGCACTGCACCTGATATAAACCCAGGCCATTTTCTTAGAGTCACTAAATTTCCCAATTTTTTTTTTTCTCCTCCAATTGCAATTCCTTTGATGCTGTCTCCATTCCAGCGTGTTTGTAAGTCCTTCTTTTCTGTTTTGGCCTTCAGTGGGGATCAATTTTGGCAAGCTTTGCTGCATGTGCCTGCACTTGCTGGCGTATGGCCTGCCTGCATTTTGATGGCTTTGACTTTGGGAAAGATTTTTTCTTTTTTTTTTTTTTTATTATTTTAAGTATTCATGCCATGTCCCTCATATCTTGCCCCCTAAGTTGTGTCTTCCTCCTTGACTTTTTCCCCTGCTTTTGCAACATCTGTGAGCTTAGTTTTTGCATCGTTTGGTCCTTTGCACTGCACCTGATATAAACCCAGGCCATTTTCTTAGAGTCACTAAATTTCCCAAATTTTCTTTTTTTCTCCTCCAATTGCAAATCCTTTGATGGTGTCTCCATTCCAGCGTGTTTGTAAGTCCTTCTTTTCTGTTTTGGCCTTCAATGGGGATCAATTTTGGCAAGCTTTGCTGCATGTGCCTGCCCTTGGTGGTGTATGGCCTGCCTGCATTTTGATGGCTTTGACTTTGGGAAAGATTTTTTCTTTTTTTTTTTTTTATTATTTTAAGGATTCTTGCCATGTCCCTCATATCTTGCTCCCTAAGTTGTGTCTTCCTCCTTGACTTTTTCCCCTGCTTTTTGCAACATCTGTGAGCTTAGTTTTTGCATCGTTTGGTCCTTTGCACTGCACCTGATATAAACCCAGGCCATTTTCTTAGAGTCACTAAATTTCCCAATTTTTTTTTTTTCTCCTCCAATTGCAATTCCTTTGATGCTGTCTCCATTCCAGCGTGTTTGTAAGTCCTTCTTTTCTATTTTGGCCTTCAGTGGGGATCAATTTTGGCAAGCTTTGCTGCATGTGCCTGCACTTGCTGGCGTATGGCCTGCCTGCATTTTGATGGCTTTGACTTTGGGAAAGATTTTTTCTTTTTTTTTTTTTTATTATTTTAAGTATTCATGCCATGTCCCTCATATCTTGCCCACTAAGTTCTGTCTTCCTCCTTGTCTTTTTCCCCTGCTTTTGCAACATCTGTGAGCTTAGTTTTGGCACCTTTTGGTCCTTTGCACTGCACCTGATATAAACCCAGGCCATTGTTTTAGAGTCAGTAATTTCCCTAATTTTCTTTTTTTCTCCTCCAATTGCAAATCCTTTGATGTTGAATCCATTCCAGCGTGTTTGTAAGTCCTTCTTTTCTGTTTTGGCCTTCAGTGGGGATCAATTTTGGCAAACTTTGCTGCATGTGCCTGCACTTGCTGGCGTATGGCCTGCCTGCATTTTTATGGCTTTGACTTTGGGAAGGATTTTTTCTTTTTTTCTTTTTTTTTTTTATTATTTTAAGTACTCATGCCATGTCCCTCATATCTTGCTCCCTAAGTTGTGTCTTCCTCCTTCAATTTTTCCCCTGCTTTTGCAACATCTGTGAGCTTAGTTTTTGCATCTTTTGGTCCTTTGCACTGCACCTGATATAAAACCCAGGCCATTTTCTTAGAGTCACTAAATTTCCCAAATTTTATTTTTTTCTCCTCCAATTGCAAAACCTTTGATGTTGTCTCCATTCCAGCGTGTTTGTAGGTCCTTCTTTTCTGTTTTGGCCTTCAGTGGGGATCAATTTTGGCAAACTTTTCTGCATGTGCCTGCCCATGGTGGTGTATGGCCTGCCTGCATTTTGATGGCTTTGACTTTGGGAAAGATTTTTTCTTTATTTTTTTTTTTTTCTTTTAAGTATTCATGCCATGTCCCTCATATCTTGCCCCCTAAGTTGTGTCTTCCTCCTTGACTTTTTCCCCTGCTTTTGCAACATCTGTGAGCTTAGTTTCGGCACCTTTTGGTCCTTTGCACAGCACCTGCTAAAATCCCAGGCCACTTTCTAAGAGTCATTAAATTTCCCCAAATTTTCTTTTTTTTCCTCCTCCAATTGCAATTCCTTTGATGTTGTCTCCATTCCAGCGTGTTTGTAAGTCCTTCTTTTCTGTTTTGGCCTTCAGTGGGGATTAATTTTGGCAAGCTTTGCTGCATGTGCCTGCACTTGCTTGCGTATGGCCTGCCTGCATTTTGATGGCTTTGACTTTGGGAAAGATTTTTTTTTTTTTTTTTTTTTTTTATTATTTTAACTATTCATGCCATGTCCCTCATATCTTGCCCCCTAAGTTGTGTCTTCCTCCTTGACTTTTTCCCCTGCTTTTGCAACATCTGTGAGCTTAGTTTTGGCACCTTTTGGTCCTTTGCACTGCACCTGATATAAACCCCAGGCCACTTTCTAAGAGTCATAAATTTCCCAAATTTTCTTTTTTTTACCTCCAATTGCAATTCCTTTGATGGTGTCTCCATTCCAGCGTGTTTGTAAGTCCTTCTTTTCTGTTTTGGCCTTCAGTGGGGATCAATTTTGGCAAGCTTTGCTGCATGTGCCTGCCCTTGGTGGTGTATTGCCTGCCTGCATTTTGATGGCTTTGACTTTGGGAAAGATTTTTTCTTTTTTTTTTTTTTATTTTTTTAAGTATTCATGCCATGTCCCTCATATCTTGCCCCCTAAGTTGTGTCTTCCTCCTTGACTTTTTCCCCTGCTTTTGCAACATCTGTGAGCTTAGTTTTGGCACCTTTTGGTCCTTTGCAATGCAGCTGATTTCCTCACAGCCTATTTTTTGAAGAGACTAAAATTCCCGATTTTCTGCTTTTTTCAATTGCATTTCATTTGAACCTATCTCCTTTCCAGAGTGTTTGTAAGCCTTTCTTTTGGGATTCGCAAGATTCCTTTTCCCTTCCCGAAAGGAAATTTCATTTCTTTCGGGAAGGGAAAAGGAATCTTGCGATTTCAATGGGGACCAATAGAGGAATCTTTGGTGCATGTCCCTGCACTTGATGGCAGGCCATGCCTTTTGATGGCTTTGACTTTGGGAAAGATTTTTTTCTTTTTTTGGTTGTTTTCTGAAGTATTCATGCCATGTCCCTCACATCTTGCCCCCTAAGTTGTGTCTTCCTCCTTGTCTTTTTCCCCTGCTTTTGCAACATCTGTGAGCTTAGTTTTGGCACCTTTTGGTCCTTTGCACTGCACCTGATATAAACCCAGGCCATTTTCTTAGAGTCACTAAATTTCCCAAATTTTCCTTTTTTCTCCTCCAATTGCAAATCCTTTGATGTTGTCTCCATTCCAGCGTGTTTGTAAGTCCTTCTTTTCTGTTTTGGCCTTCAGTGGGGATCAATTTTGGCAAGCTTTGCTGCATGTGCCTGCACTTGCTGGCCTATGGCGTGCCTGCATTTTGATGGCTTTGACTTTGGGATAGATTTTTTCTTTTTTTTTTTTTTATTATTTTAAGTATTCATGCCACGTCCCTCACATCTTGCCCCCTAAGTTGTGTCTTCCTCCTTGACTTTTTCCCCTGCTTTTGCAAACATCTGTGAGCTTAGTTTTGGCACCTTTTGGTCCTTTGCAATGCAGCTGATTTCCTCACAGCCTATTTTTTGAAGAGACTAAAATTCCCGATTTTCTGCTTTTTTCAATTGCATTTCATTTGAACCTATCTCCTTTCCAGAGTGTTTGTAAGCCTTTCTTTTGGGATTCGCAAGATTCCTTTTCCCTTCCCAAAAGGAAATTTCATTTCCTTTCGGGAAGGGAAAAGGAATCTTGCGATTTCAATGGGACCAATAGAGGAATCTTTGGTGCATGTCCCTGCACTTGATGGCAGGCCATGCCTTTTGATGGCTTTGACTTTGGGAAAGATTTTTTTCTTTTTTTGGTTGTTTTCTGAAGTGTTCATGCCATGTCCCTCACATCTTGCCCCCTAAGTTGTGTCTTCCTCCTTGTCTTTTTCCCCTGCTTTTGCAACATCTGTGAGCTTAGTTTTGGCACCTTTTGGTCCTTTGCACTGCACCTGATATAAACCCAGGCCATTTTCTTAGAGTCACTAAATTTCCCAAATTTTTTTTTTTTCTCCTCCAATTGCAAATCCTTTGATGTTGTCTCCATTCCAGCGTGTTTGTAGGTCCTTCTTTTCTGTTTTGGCCTTCAGTGGGGATCAATTTTGGCAAACTTTGCTGCATGTGCCTGCCCTTGGTGGCGTATGGCCTGCCTGCATTTTGATGGCTTTGACTTTGGGAAAGATTTTTTCTTTTTTTTTTTTTTATTATTTTAAGTATTCATGCCATGTCCCTCATATCTTGCCCCCTAAGTTGTGTCTTCCTCCTTGACTTTTTCCCCCTGCTTTTGCAACATCTGTGAGCTTAGTTTTGGCATCTTTTGGTCCTTTGCAATGCAGCTGATTCCTCACAGCATATTTTTTGAAGAGACTAAAATTCCCGATTTCTTCTGCTTTTTTCAATTGCATTTCATGTGAACCTATCTCCTTTCCAGAGTGTTTGTAAGTCTTTCTTTTGGGATTCGCAAGATTCCTTTTCCCTTCCCGAAAGGAAATTTCAATTCCTTTCGGGAAGGGAAAGGAATCTTGCGATTTCAATGGGGACCAATAGAGGAATCTTTGGTGCATGTCCCTGCACTTGATGGCAGGCCATGCCTTTTGATGGCTTTGACTTTGGGAAAGATTTTTTTCTTTTTTTGGTTGTTTTCTGAAGTGTTCATGCCATGTCCCTCACATCTTGCCCCCTAAGTTGTGTCTTCCTCCTTGACTTTTTCACCTGCTTTTGCAACATCTGTGAGCTTAGTTTTGGCACCTTTTGGTCCTTTGCACTGCACCTGATATAAACCCAGGCCATTTTTCTTAGAATTACTAACTTACCCAAATTTTCTTTTTTTCTCATAGAAATTGAATTCCTTTCATGTTGTCTCCATTCCAGTGTGTTTGTAAGTCCTTCTTTCTGTTTTGGCCTTCAGTGGGGATCAATTTGGCAAGCTTTGCTGCATGTGCCTGCACTTGCTGGCGTATGGCCTGCCTGCATTTTGATGGCTTTGACTTTGGGAAAGATTTTTTCTTTTTTTTTTTTTTATTATTTTAAGTATTCATGCCATGTCCCTCACATCTTGCCCCCTAAGTTGTGTCTTCCTCCTTCACTTTTTCCCCTACTTTTGCAACATCTGTGAGCTTAGTTTTGGCACCTTTTGGTCCTTTGCACTGCACCTGATATAAACCCAGGCCATTTTCTTAGAGTCACTAAATTTCCCAATTTTTCTTTTTCTCCTCCAATTGCAATTCCTTTGATGCTGTCTCCATTCCAGCGTGTTTGTAAGTCCTTCTTTTCTGTTCTGGCCTTCAGTGGGGATCAATTTTGGCAAGCTTTGCTGCATGTGCCTGCCCTTGGTGGTGTATGGCCTGCCAGCATTTTGAGGGCTTTGACTTTGGGAAAGATTTTTTCTTTTTTTTTTTTTTATTATTTTAAGTATTCATGCCATGTCCCTCACATCTTGCCCCCTAAGTTGTGTCTTCCTCCTTGACTTTTTCCCCCGCTTTTGCAACATCTGTGAGCTTAGATTTGGCACCTTTTGGTCCTTTGCACTGCACCTGATATAAACCCAGGCCATTTTCTTAGAGTCACTAAATTTCCCAAATTTTCTTTTTTTCTCCTCCAATTGCAATTCCTTTGATGTTGTCTCCATTCCAGCGTGTTTGTAAGTCCTTCTTTTTCTGTTTTGGCCTTCAGTGGGGATCAATTTTGGCAAGCTTTGCTGCATGTGCCTGCACTTGCTGGCGTATGGCCTGCCTGCATTTTTGATGGCTTTCACTTTGGGAAAGATATTTTCTTTTTTTTTTTTTTTTTGTTTTAAGTATTCATGCCATGTCCCTCACATCTTGCCCCCCTACATTGTGTCTTCCTGCTTGACTTTTTCCCCTGCTTTTGCAACATCTGTGACCTTAGTTTTGGCACCTTTTTGGTCCTCTGCAATGCAGCTGATTTCCTCACAGCCTATTTTTTGAAGAGACTAAAATTCCCGATTTTTCTGCTTTTTTCAATTGCATTTCATTTGAACCTATCTCCTTTCCAGAGTGTTTGTAAGCCTTTCTTTTGGGATTCTCAAGATTCCTTTTCCCTTCCCGAAAGGAAATTTCATTTCCTTTCGGAAGGGAAAAGGAATCTTGCGATTTCAATGGGGACCAATAGAGGAATCTTTGGTGCATGTCCCTGCACTTGATGGCAGGCCATGCCTTTTGATGGCTTTGACTTTGGGAAAGATTTTTTCTTTTTTTGGTTGTTTTCTGAAGTGTTCATGCCATGTCCCTCACATCTTGCCCCCTAAGTTGTGTCTTCCTCCTTGTCTTTTTCCCCTGCTTTTGCAACATCTGTGAGCTTAGTTTTGGCACCTTTTGGTCCTTTGCACTGCACCTGATATAAACCCAGGCCATTTTCTTAGCATCACTAACTTACCCAAATTTTCTTTTTTTCTCATAGAAATTGAATTCCTTTCATGTTGTCTCCATTCCAGCGTGTTTGTAGGTCCTTCTTTTCTGTTTTGGCCTTCAGTGGGGATCAATTTTGGCAAGCTTTGCTGCATGTGCCTGCACTTGCTGGCGTATGGCCTGCCTGCATTTTGATGGCTTTGACTTTGGGAAACACTTTTTCTTTTTTTTTTTTTATTATTTTAAGTATTCATGCCATGTCCCTCATATCTTGCCATCCTAAGTTGTGTCTTCCTCCTTGACTTTTTCCCCTGCTTTTGCAACATCTGTGAGCTTAGTTTTGGCACCTTTTGGTCCTTTGCAAATGCAGGTGATTTCCTCACAGCCTATTTTTTGAAGAGACTAAAATTCCCGATTTTCTGCTTTTTTCAATTGCATTTCATTTGAACCTATCTCCTTTCCAGAGTGTTTGTAAGTCTTTCTTTTGGGATTCGCAAGATTCCTTTTCCCTTCCCAAAAGGAAATGAAATTTCCTTTGGGGAAGGGAAAAGGAATCTTGCGATTTCAATGGGGACCAATAGAGGAATCTTTGGTGCATGTCCCTGCACTTGATGGCAGGCCATGCCTTTTGATGGCTTTGACTTTGGGAAAGATTTTTTTCTTTTTTTGGTTGTTTTCTGAAGTGTTCATGCCATGTCCCTCACATCTTGCCCCCTAAGTTGTGTCTTCCTCCTTGTCTTTTTCCCCTGCTTTTGCAACATCTGTGAGCTTAGTTTTGGCACCTTTTGGTCCTTTGCACTGCACCTGATATAAACCCACGCCATTTTCTTAGAATCACTAACTTACCCAAATTTTCTTTTTTTCTCATAGAAATTGAATTCCTTTCATGTTGTCTCCATTCCAGCGTGTTTGTAAGTCCTTCTTTTCTGTTTTGGCCTTCAGTGGGGATCAATTTTGGCAAGCTTTGCTGCATGTGCCTGCCCTTGGTGGTGTATGGCCTGCCTGCCTTTTGATGGCTTTGACTTTGGGAAAGATTTTTTCTTTTTTTTTTTTATTATTTTAAGTATTCATGCCATGTCCCTCACATCTTGCCCCCTAAGTTGTGTCTTCCTCCTTGACTTTTTCCCCTGCTTTTGCAACATCTGTGAGCTTAGTTTTGGCACCTTTTGGTCCTTTGCACTGCACCTGATATAAACCCAGGCCATTTTCTTAGAATCACTAACTTACCCAAATTTTCTTTTTTTCTCATAGAAATTGAATTCCTTTCATGTTGTCTCCATTCCAGCGTGTTTGTAAGTCCTTCTTTTCTGTTTTGGCCTTCAGTGGGGATCAATTTTGGCAAGCTTTGCTGCATGTGCCTGCACTTGCTGGCGTATGGCCTGCCTGCATTTTGATGGCTTTGACTTTGGGAAAGATTTTTTGATTTTTTTTTTTTATTATTTTAAGTATTCATGCCATGTCCCTCATATCTTGCCCCCTAAGTTGTGTCTTCCTCCTTGACTTTTTCCCCTGCTTTTGCAACATCTGTGAGCTTAGTTTTGGCATCTTTTGGTCCTTTGCACTGCACCTGATATAAATCCCAGGCCACTTTCTAAGAGTCATAAATTTCCCAAATTTTCTTTTTTTCACCTCCAATTGCAATTCCTTTGATGTTGTCTCCATTCCAGCGTGTTTGTAAGTCCTTCTTTTCTGTTTTGGCCTTCAGTGGGGATCAATTTTGGCAAGCTTTGCTGCATGTGCCTACCCTTGGTGGTGTATTGCCTGCCTGCATTTTGATGGCTTTGACTTTGGGAAAGATTTTTTCTTTTTTTTTTTTTTTTTTTATTTTTTTAAGTATTCATGCCATGTCCCTCATATCTTGCCCCCTAAGTTGTGTCTTCCTCCTTGACTTTTTCCCCTGCTTTTGCAACATCTGTGAGCTTAGTTTTGGCACATTTGGTCCTTTGCAATGCAGCTGATTTCCTCACAGCCTATTTTTTGAAGAGACTAAAATTCCCGATTTTCTGCTTTTTTCAATTGCATTTCATTTGAACCTATCTCCTTTCCAGAGTGTTTGTAAGCCTTTCTTTTGGGATTCGCAAGATTCCTTTTCCCTTCCAAAAGGAAATTTCATTTCCTTTCGGGAAGGGAAAAGGAATCTTGCGATTTCAATGGGGACCAATAGAGGAATCTTTGGTGCATGTCCCTGCACTTGATGGCAGGCCATGCCTTTTGATGGCTTTGACTTTGGGAAAGATTTTTTTCTTTTTTTGGTTGTTTTCTGAAGTATTCATGCCATGTCCCTCACATCTTGCCCCCTAAGTTGTGTCTTCCTCCTTGACTTTTTCCCCTGCTTTTGCAACATCTGTGAGCTTAGTTTTGGCACCTTTTGGTCCTTTGCACTGCACCTGATATAAACCCAGGCCATTTTCTTAGAGTCACTAAATTTCCCAAATTTTCCTTTTTTCTCCTCCAATTGCAAATCCTTTGATGGTGTCTCCATTCCAGCGTGTTTGTAAGTCCTTCTTTTCTGTTTTGGCCTTCAGTGGGGATCAATTTTGGCAAGCTTTGCTGCATGTGCCTGCACTTGCTGGCCTATGGCGTGCCTGCATTTTGATGGCTTTGACTTTGGGATAGATTTTTTCTTTTTTTTTTTTTTATTATTTTAAGTATTCATGCCACGTCCCTCACATCTTGCCCCCTAAGTTGTGTCTTCCTCCTTGTCTTTTTCCCCTGCTTTTGCAACATCTGTGAGCTTAGTTTTGGCACCTTTTGGTCCTTTGCACTGCACCTGATATAAACCCAGGCCATTTTCTTAGAATCACTAACTTACCCAAATTTTCTTTTTTTCTCATAGAAATTGAATTCCTTTCATGTTGTCTCCATTCCAGCGTGTTTGTAAGTCCTTCTTTTCTGTTTTGGCCTTCAGTGGGGATCAATTTTGGCAAGCTTTGCCGCATGTGCCTGCAATTGCTGGCGTATGGCCTGCCTGCATTTTGATGGCTTTGACTTTGGGAAAGACTTTTTCTTTTTTTTTTTTATTATTTTAAGTATTCATGCCATGTCCCTCATATCTTGTCCCCTAAGTTGTGTCTTCCTCCTTGACTTTTTCCCCTGCTTTTGCAACATCTGTGAGCTTAGTTTTGGCACCTTTTGGTCCTTTGCAATGCAGGTGATTTCCTCACAGCCTATTTTTTGAAGAGACTAAAATTCCCGATTTTCTGCTTTTTTCAATTGCATTTCATTTGAACCTATCTCCTTTCCAGAGTGTTTGTAAGTCTTTCTTTTGGGATTCGCAAGATTCCTTTTCCCTTCCCAAAAGGAAATGAAATTTCCTTTGGGGAAGGGAAAAGGAATCTTGCGATTTCAATGGGGACCAATAGAGGAATCTTTGGTGCATGTCCCTGCACTTGATGGCAGGCCATGCCTTTTGATGGCTTTGACTTTGGGAAAGATTTTTTTCTTTTTTTGGTTGTTTTCTGAAGTGTTCATGCCATGTCCCTCACATCTTGCCCCCTAAGTTGTGTCTTCCTCCTTGTCTTTTTCCCCTGCTTTTGCAACATCTGTGAGCTTAGTTTTGGCACCTTTTGGTCCTTTGCACTGCACCTGATATAAACCCAGGCCATTTTCTTAGAATCACTAACTTACCCAAATTTTCTTTTTTTCTCATAGAAATTGAATTCCTTTCATGTTGTCTCCATTCCAGCGTGTTTGTAAGTCCTTCTTTTCTGTTTTGGCCTTCAGTGGGGATCAATTTTGGCAAGCTTTGCTGCATGTGCCTGCACTTGCTGGCGTATGGCCTGCCTGCATTTTGATGGCTTTGACTTTGGGAAAGATTTTTTCTTTTTTTTTTTTTTATTATTTTAAGTATTCATGCCATGTCCCTCACATCTTGCCCCCTAAGTTGTGTCTTCCTCCTTGACTTTTTCCCCTGCTTTTCAACATCTGTGAGCTTAGTTTTGGCACCTTTTGGTCCTTTGCACTGCACCTGATATAAACCCAGGCCATTTTCTTAGAGTCACTAAATTTCCCAATTTTTCTTTTTCTCCTCCAATTGCAATTCCTTTGATGCTGTCTCCATTCCAGCGTGTTTGTAAGTCCTTCTTTTCTGTTCTGGCCTTCAGTGGGGATCAATTTTGGCAAGCTTTGCTGCATGTGCCTGCACTTGCTGGCCTATGGCCTGCCAGCATTTTGATGGCTTTGACTTTGGGAAAGATTTTTTCTTTTTTTTTTTTTATTATTTTAAGTATTCATGCCATGTCCCCTCATATCTTGCCCCCTAAGTTGTGTCTTCCTCCTTCACTTTTTCCCCTGCTTTTGCAACATCTGTGAGCTTAGTTTTGGCATCTTTTGGTCCTTTGCACTGCACCTGATATAAACCCAGGCCATTTTCTTAGAGTCACTAAATTTCCCAAATTTTCTTTTTTTCTCCTCCAATTGCAATTCCTTTGATGTTGCCTCCATTCCAGCGTGTTTGTAAGTCCTTCTTTTCTGTTTTGGCCTTCAGTGGGGATCAATTTTGGCAAACTTTGCTGCATGTGCCTGCACTTCCTGGCGTACGGCCTGCCTGCATTTTGATGGCTTTGAGTTTGGGAAAGATTTTTTTGTTTTTTTTTTTTTTTTTTATTATTTTAAGTATTCATGCCATGTCCCTCATATCTTGCCCCCTAAGTTGTGTCTTCCTCCTTGACTTTTTCCCCTGCTTTTGCAACATCTGTGAGCTTAGTTTTGGCACCTTTTGGTCCTTTGCACTGCACCTGATATAAATCCCAGGCCACTTTCTAAGAGTCATAAATTTCCCAAATTTTCTTTTTTTCTCCTCCAATTGCAATTCCTTTGATGTTGTCTCCATTCCAGCGTGTTTGTAAGTCCTTCTTTTCTGTTTTGGCCTTCAGTGGGGATCAATTTTGGCAAGCTTTGCTGCATGTGCCTGCCCTTGGTGGTGTATTGCCTGCCTGCATTTTGATGGCTTTGACTTTGGGAAAGATTTTTTCTTTTTTTTTTTTTTATTATTTTAAGTATTCATGCCATGTCCCTCATATCTTGCCCACTAAGTTCTGTCTTCCTCCTTGTCTTTTTCCCCTGCTTTTGCAACATCTGTGAGCTTAGTTTTGGCACCTTTTGGTCCTTTGCACTGCACCTGATATAAACCCAGGCCATTTTTTTAGAGTCAGTAATTTCCCTAATTTTCTTTTTTTCTCCTCCAATTGCAAATCCTTTGATGTTGAATCCATTCCAGCGTGTTTGTAAGTCCTTCTTTTCTGTTTTGGCCTTCAGTGGGGATCAATTTTGGCAAACTTTGCTGCATGTGCCTGCACTTGCTGGCGTATGGCCTGCCTGCATTTTTATGGCTTTGACTTTGGGAAGGATTTTTTCTTTTTTTCTTTTTTTTTTTTATTATTTTAAGTACTCATGCCATGTCCCTCATATCTTGCTCCCTAAGTTGTGTCTTCCTCCTTCAATTTTTCCCCTGCTTTTGCAACATCTGTGAGCTTAGTTTTTGCATCTTTTGGTCCTTTGCACTGCACCTGATATAAACCCAGGCCATTTTCTTAGAGTCACTAAATTTCCCAAATTTTATTTTTTTCTCCTCCAATTGCAAATCCTTTGATGTTGTCTCCATTCCAGCGTGTTTGTAGGTCCTTCTTTTCTGTTTTGGCCTTCAGTGGGGATCAATTTTGGCAAACTTTTCTGCATGTGCCTGCCCTTGGTGGTGTATGGCCTGCTTGCATTTTGATGGCTTTGACTTTGGGAAAGATTTTTTCTTTTTTTTTTTTTTTTTTTCTTTTAAGTATTCATGCCATGTCCCTCATATCTTGCCCCCTAAGTTGTGTCTTCCTCCTTGACTTTTTCCCCTGCTTTTGCAACATCTGTGAGCTTAGTTTCGGCACCTTTTGGTCCTTTGCACAGCACCTGCTAAAATCCCAGGCCACTTTCTAAGAGTCATTAAATTTCCCAAATTTTCTTTTTTTCTCCTCCAATTGCAATTCCTTTCATGTTGTCTCCATTCCAGCGTGTTTGTAAGTCCTTCTTTTCTGTTTTGGCCTTCAGTGGGGATCAATTTTGGCAAGCTTTGCTGCATGTGCCTGCACTTGCTGGCGTATGGCCTGCCTGCATTTTGATGGCTTTGACTTTGGGAAAGATTTTTTTGATTTTTTTTTTTTTATTATTTTAAGTATTCATGCCATGTCCCTCATATCTTGCTCCCTAAGTTGTGTCTTCCTCCTTGACTTTTTCCCCTGCTTTTGCAACATCTGTGAGCTTAGTTTTGGCACCTTTTGGTCCTTTGCACTGCACCTGATATAAACCCCAGGCCACTTTCTAAGAGTCATAAATTTCCCAAATTTTCTTTTTTTCACCTCCAATTGCAATTCCTTTGATGTTGTCTCCATTCCAGCGTGTTTGTAAGTCCTTCTTTTCTGTTTTGGCCTTCAGTGGGGATCAATTTTGGCAAGCTTTGCTGCATGTGCCTACCCTTGGTGGTGTATTGCCTGCCTGCATTTTGATGGCTTTGACTTTGGGAAAGATTTTTTCTTTTTTTTTTTTTTTTTTTTTGTTTTAAGTATTCATGCCATGTCCCTCATATCTTGCCCCCTAAGTTGTGTCTTCCTCCTTGACTTTTTCCCCTGCTTTTGCAACATCTGTGAGCTTAGTTTTGGCACATTTGGTCCTTTGCAATGCAGCTGATTTCCTCACAGCCTATTTTTTGAAGAGACTAAAATTCCCGATTTTCTGCTTTTTTCAATTGCATTTCATTTGAACCTATCTCCTTTCCAGAGTGTTTGTAAGCCTTTCTTTTGGGATTCGCAAGATTCCTTTTCCCTTCCCAAAAGGAAATTTCATTTCCTTTCGGGAAGGGAAAAGGAATCTTGCGATTTCAATGGGGACCAATAGAGGAATCTTTGGTGCATGTCCCTGCACTTGATGGCAGGCCATGCCTTTTGATGGCTTTGACTTTGGGAAAGATTTTTTTCTTTTTTTGGTTGTTTTCGGAAGTATTCATGCCATGTCCCTCACATCTTGCCCCCTAAGTTGTGTCTTCCTCCTTGTCTTTTTCCCCTGCTTTTGCAACATCTGTGAGCTTAGTTTTGGCACCTTTTGGTCCTTTGCACTGCACCTGATATAAACCCAGGCCATTTTCTTAGAGTCACTAACTTTCCCAAATTTTCTTTTTTTCTCATAGAAATTGAATTCCTTTCATGTTGTCTCCATTCCAGCGTGTTTGTAAGTCCTTCTTTTCTGTTTTGGCCTTCAGTGGGGATCAATTTTGGCAAGCTTTGCTGCATGTGCCTGCACTTGCTGGCGTATGGCCTGCCTGCATTTTGATGGCTTTGACTTTGGGAAAGATTTTTTCTTTTTTTTTTTTTTATTATTTTAAGTATTCATGCCATGTCCCTCACATCTTGCCCCCTAAGTTGTGTCTTCCTCCTTGACTTTTTCCCCTGCTTTTCAACATCTGTGAGCTTAGTTTTGGCACCTTTTGGTCCTTTGCACTGCACCTGATATAAACCCAGGCCATTTTCTTAGAGTCACTAAATTTCCCAATTTTTCTTTTTCTCCTCCAATTGCAATTCCTTTGATGCTGTCTCCATTCCAGCGTGTTTGTAAGTCCTTCTTTTCTGTTTTGGCCTTCAGTGGGGATCAATTTTGGCAAGCTTTGCTGCATGTGCCTGCCCTTGCTGGCGTATGGCCTGCCAGCATTTTGATGGCTTTGACTTTGGGAAAGATTTTTTCTTTTTTTTTTTTTATTATTTTAAGTATTCATGCCATGTCCCTCATATCTTGCCCCCTAAGTTGTGTCTTCCTCCTTCACTTTTTCCCCTGCTTTTGCAACATCTGTGAGCTTAGTTTTGGCATCTTTTGGTCCTTTGCACTGCACCTGATATAAACCCAGGCCATTTTCTTAGAGTCACTAAATTTCCCAAATTTTCTTTTTTTCTCCTCCAATTGCAATTCCTTTGATGTTGCCTCCATTCCAGCGTGTTTGTAAGTCCTTCTTTTCTGTTTTGGCCTTCAGTGGGGATCAATTTTGGCAAACTTTGCTGCATGTGCCTGTACTTCCTGGCGTACGGCCTGCCTGCATTTTGATGGCTTTGAGTTTGGGAAAATTTTTTTGGTTTTTTTTTTTTTTTTTATTATTTTAAGTATTCAGGCCATGTCCCTCATATCTTGCCCCCTAAGTTCTGTCTTCCTCCTTGACTTTTTCCCCTGCTTTTGCAACATCTGTGAGCTTAGTTTTGGCACCTTTTGGTCCTTTGCACTGCACCTGATATAAATCCCAGGCCACTTTCTAAGAGTCATAAATTTCCCAAATTTTCTTTTTTTCTCCTCCAATTGCAATTCCTTTGATGTTGTCTCCATTCCAGCGTGTTTGTAAGTCCTTCTTTTCTGTTTTGGCCTTCAGTGGGGATCAATTTTGGCAAGCTTTGCTGCATGTGCCTGCCCTTGGTGGTGTATGGCCTGCCTGCATTTTGATGGCTTTGACTTTGGGAAAGATTTTTTCTTTTTTTTTTTTTTATTATTTTAAGTATTCATGCCATGTCCCTCATATCTTGCCCACTAAGTTCTGTCTTCCTCCTTGTCTTTTTCCCCTGCTTTTGCAACATCTGTGAGCTTAGTTTTGGCACCTTTTGGTCCTTTGCACTGCACCTGATATAAACCCAGGCCATTTTTTTAGAGTCAGTAATTTCCCTAATTTTCTTTTTTTCTCCTCCAATTGCAAATCCTTTGATGTTGAATCCATTCCAGCGTGTTTGTAAGTCCTTCTTTTCTGTTTTGGCCTTCAGTGGGGATCAATTTTGGCAAACTTTGCTGCATGTGCCTGCACTTGCTGGCGTATGGCCTGCCTGCATTTTTATGGCTTTGACTTTGGGAAGGATTTTTTCTTTTTTTCTTTTTTTTTTTTATTATTTTAAGTACTCATGCCATGTCCCTCATATCTTGCTCCCTAAGTTGTGTCTTCCTCCTTCAATTTTTCCCCTGCTTTTGCAACATCTGTGAGCTTAGTTTTTGCATCTTTTGGTCCTTTGCACTGCACCTGATATAAACCCAGGCCATTTTCTTAGAGTCACTAAATTTCCCAAATTTTATTTTTTTCTCCTCCAATTGCAAATCCTTTGATGTTGTCTCCATTCCAGCGTGTTTGTAGGTCCTTCTTTTCTGTTTTGGCCTTCAGTGGGGATCAATTTTGGCAAACTTTTCTGCATGTGCCTGCCCTTGGTGGTGTATGGCCTGCTTGCATTTTGATGGCTTTGACTTTGGGAAAGATTTTTTCTTTTTTTTTTTTTTTTTTTCTTTTAAGTATTCATGCCATGTCCCTCATATCTTGCCCCCTAAGTTGTGTCTTCCTCCTTGACTTTTTCCCCTGCTTTTGCAACATCTGTGAGCTTAGTTTCGGCACCTTTTGGTCCTTTGCACAGCACCTGCTAAAATCCCAGGCCACTTTCTAAGAGTCATTAAATTTCCCAAATTTTCTTTTTTTCTCCTCCAATTGCAATTCCTTTGATGTTGTCTCCATTCCAGCGTGTTTGTAAGTCCTTATTTTCTGTTTTGGCCTTCAGTGGGGATTAATTTTGGCAAGCTTTGCTGCATGTGCCTGCACTTGCTTGCGTATGGCCTGCCTGCATTTTGATGGCTTTGACTTTGGGAAAGATTTTTTTTTTTTTTTTTTTTTTTTTTATTATTTTAAGTATTCATGCCATGTCCCTCATATCTTGCCCCCTAAGTTGTGTCTTCCTCCTTCACTTTTTCCCCTGCTTTTGCAACATCTGTGAGCTAAGTTTTGGCACCTTTTGGTCCTTTGCACTGCACCTGATATAAACCCCAGGCCACTTTCTAAGAGTCATAAATTTCCCAAATTTTCTTTTTTTCGCCTCCAATTGCAATTCCTTTGATGGTGTCTCCATTCCAGCGTGTTTGTAAGTCCTTCTTTTCTGTTTTGGCCTTTAGTGGGGATCAATTTTGGCAAGCTTTGCTGCATGTGCCTGCCCTTGGTGGTGTATTGCCTGCCTGCATTTTGATGGCTTTGACTTTGGGAAAGATTTTTTCTTTTTTTTTTTTTTATTTTTTTAAGTATTCATGCCATGTCCCTCATATCTTGCCCCCTAAGTTGTGTCTTCCTCCTTGACTTTTTCCCCTGCTTTTGCAACATCTGTGAGCTTAGTTTTGGCACCTTTTGGTCCTTTGCAATGCAGCTGATTTCCTCACAGCCTATTTTTTGAAGAGACTAAAATTCCCGATTTTCTGCTTTTTTCAATTGCATTTCATTTGAACCTATCTCCTTTCCAGAGTGTTTGTAAGCCTTTCTTCTGGGATTCGCAAGATTCCTTTTCCCTTCCCGAAAGGAAATTTCATTTCCTTTCGGGAAGGGAAAAGGAATCTTGCGATTTCAATGGGGACCAATAGAGGAATCTTTGGTGCATGTCCCTGCACTTGAAGGCAGGCCATGCCTTTTGATGGCTTTGACTTTGGGAAAGATTTTTTTCTTTTTTTGGTTGTTTTCTGAAGTGTTCATGCCATGTCCCTCACATCTTGCCCCCTAAGTTGTGTCTTCCTCCTTGTCTTTTTCCCCTGCTTTTGCAACATCTGTGAGCTTAGTTTTGGCACCTTTTGGTCCTTTGCACTGCACCTGATATAAACCCAGGCCATTTTCTTAGAATCACTAACTTACCCAAATTTTCTTTTTTTCTCATAGAAATTGAATTCCTTTCATGTTGTCTCCATTCCAGCGTGTTTGTAAGTCCTTCTTTTCTGTTTTGGCCTTCAGTGGGGATCAATTTTGGCAAGCTTTGCTGCATGTGCCTGCACTTGCTGGCGTATGGCCTGCCTGCATTTTGATGGCTTTGACTTTGGGAAAGATTTTTTCTTTTTTTTTTTTTTATTATTTTAAGTATTCATGCCATGTCCCTCACATCTTGCCCCCTAAGTTGTGTCTTCCTCCTTGACTTTTTCCCCTGCTTTTGCAACATCTGTGAGCTTAGTTTTGGCACCTTTTGGTCCTTTGCACTGCACCTGATATAAACCCAGGCCATTTTCTTAGAGTCACTAAATTTCCCAATTTTTCTTTTTCTCCTCCAATTGCAATTCCTTTGATGCTGTCTCCATTCCAGCGTGTTTGAAAGTCCTTCTTTTCTGTTCTGGCCTTCAGTGGGGATCAGTTTTGGCAAGCTTTGCTGCATGTGCCTGCCCTTGCTGGCGTATGGCCTGCCAGCATTTTGATGGCTTTGACTTTGGGAAAGATTTTTTCTTTTTTTTTTTTTTATTATTTTAAGTATTCATGCCATGTCCCTCATATCTTGCCCCCTAAGTTGTGTCTTCCTCCTTCACTTTTTCCCCTGCTTTTGCAACATCTGTGAGCTTAGTTTTGGCATCTTTTGGTCCTTTGCACTGCACCTGATATAAACCCAGGCCATTTTCTTAGAGTCACTAAATTTCCCAAATTTTCTTTTTTTCTCCTCCAATTGCAATTCCTTTGATGTTGCCTCCATTCCAGCGTGTTTGTAAGTCCTTCTTTTCTGTTTTGGCCTTCAGTGGGGATCAATTTTGGCAAACTTTGCTGCATGTGCCTGCACTTCCTGGCGTACGCCCTGCCTGCATTTTGATGGCTTTGAGTTTGGGAAAGATTTTTTTGTTTTTTTTTTTTTTTTTATTATTTTAAGTATTCATGCCATGTCCCTCATATCTTGCCCCCTAAGTTGTGTCTTCCTCCTTGACTTTTTCCCCTGCTTTTGCAACATCTGTGAGCTTAGTTTTGGCATCTTTTGGTCCTTTGCACTGCACTTGATATAAATCCCAGGCCACTTTCTAAGAGTGATAAATTTCACAAATTTTCTTTTTTTCTCCTCCAATTGCAATTCCTTTGATGTTGTCTCCATTCCAGCGTGTTTGTAAGTCCTTCTTTTCTGTTTTGGCCTTCAGTGGGGATCAATTTTGGCAAGCTTTGCTGCATGTGCCTGCCCTTGGTGGTGTATTGCCTGCCTGCATTTTGATGGCTTTGACTTTGGGAAAGATTTTTTCTTTTTTTTTTTTTTTTTTATTTTTTTAAGTATTCATGCCATGTCCCTCATATCTTGCCCCCTAAGTTGTGTCTTCCTCCTTGACTTTTTCCCCTGCTTTTGCAACATCTGTTAGCTTAGTTTTGGCACATTTGGTCCTTTGCAATGCAGCTGATTTCCTCACAGCCTATTTTTTGAAGAGACTAAAATTCCCGATTTTCTGCTTTTTTCAATTGCATTTCATTTGAACCTATCTCCTTTCCAGAGTGTTTGTAAGCCTTTCTTTTGGGATTCGCAAGATTCCTTTTCCCTTCCCAAAAGGAAATTTCATTTCCTTTCGGGAAGGGAAAAGGAATCTTGCGATTTCAATGGGGACCAATAGAGGAATCTTTGGTGCATGTCCCTGCACTTGATGGCAGGCCATGCCTTTTGATGGCTTTGACTTTGGGAAAGATTTTTTTCTTTTTTTGGTTGTTTTCGGAAGTATTCATGCCATGTCCCTCACATCTTGCCCCCTAAGTTGTGTCTTCCTCCTTGTCTTTTTCCCCTGCTTTTGCAACATCTGTGAGCTTAGTTTTGGCATCTTTTGGTCCTTTGCACTGCACCTGATATAAACCCAGGCCATTTTCTTAGAGTCACTAAATTTCCCAAATTTTCTTTTTTTCTCCTCCAATTGCAAATCCTTTGATGGTGTCTCCATTCCAGCGTGTTTGTAAGTCCTTCTTTTCTGTTTTGGCCTTCAGTGGGGATCAATTTTGGCAAGCTTTGCTGCATGTGCCTGCACTTGCTGGCGTATGGCCTGCCTGCATTTTGATGGCTTTGACTTTGGGAAGGATTTTTCTTTTTTTTTTTTTTTTTTTTGTTTTAAGTACTCATGCCATGTCCCTCATATCTTGCTCCCTAAGTTGTGTCTTCCTCCTTGACTTTTTCCCCTGCTTTTGCAACATCTGTGAGCTTAGTTTTTGCATCTTTTGGTCCTTTGCACTGCACCTGATATAAACCCAGGCCATTTTCTTAGAGTCACTAAATTTCCCAAATTTTCTTTTTTTCTCCTCCAATTGCAAATCCTTTGATGTTGACTCCATTCCAGCGTGTTTGTAGGTCCTTCTTTTCTGTTTTTGGCCTTCAGTGGGGATCAATTTTGGCAAACTTTGCTGCATGTGCCTGCCCTTGGTGGCGTTTGGCCTGCCTGCATTTTGATGGCTTTGACTTTGGGAAAGATTTTTTCTTTTTTTTTTTTATTATTTTAAGTATTCATGCCATGTCCCTCATATCTTGCCCCCTAAGTTGTGTCTTCCTCCTTGACTTTTTCCCTGCTTTTGCAACATCTGTGAGCTTAGTTTTGGCATCTTTTGGTCCTTTGCAATGCAGCTGATTTCCTCACAGCCTATTTTTTGAAGAGACTAAAATTCCCGATTTTCTGCTTTTTTCAATTGCATTTCATTTGAACCTATCTCCTTTCCAGAGTGTTTGTAAGTCTTTCTTTTGGGATTCGCAAGATTCCTTTTCCCCTTCCCGAAAGGAAATTTCAATTCCTTTCGGGGAAGGGAAAAGGAATCTTGCGATTTCAATGGGGACCAATAGAGGAATCTTTGGTGCATGTCCCTGCACTTGATGGCAGGCCATGCCTTTTGATGGCTTTGACTTTGGGAAAGATTTTTTTCTTTTTTTGGTTGTTTTCTGAAGTGTTCATGCCATGTCCCTCACATCTTGCCCCCCTAAGTTGTGTCTTCCTCCTTGACTTTTTCACCTGCTTTTGCAACATCTGTGAGCTTAGTTTTGGCACCCTTTTGGTCCTTTGCACTGCACCTGATATAAACCCAGGCCATTTTCTTAGAATCACTAACTTACCCAAATTTTCTTTTTTTCTCATAGAATTGAATTCCTTTCATGTGGTCTCCATTCCAGCGTGTTTGTAAGTCCTTCTTTTCTGTTTTGGCCTTCAGTGGGGATCAATTTTGGCAAGCTTTGCTGCATGTGCCTGCACTTGCTGGCGTATGGCCGGCCATGCCTTTTGATGGCTTTGACTTTGGGAAAGATATTTTTTTTTTTTTTTTTTTTTTTTTTGTTTTAAGTATTCATGCCATGTCCCTCACATCTTGCCCCCTAAGTTGTGTCTTCCTCCTTGACTTTTTCCCCCGCTTTTGCAACATCTGTGAGCTTAGATTTGGCACCTTTTGGTCCTTTGCACTGCACCTGATATAAACCCAGGCCATTTTCTTAGAGTCACTAAATTTCCCAAATTTTCTTTTTTTCTCCTCCAATTGCAATTCCTTTGATGTTGTCTCCATTCCAGCGTGTTTGTAAGTCCTTCTTTTCTGTTTTGGCCTTCAGTGGGGATCAATTTTGGCAAGCTTTGCTGCATGTGCCTGCACTTGCTGGCGTATGGCCTGCCTGCATTTTGATGGCTTTCACTTTGGGAAAGATATTTTCTTTTTTTTTTTTTTTTGTTTTAAGTATTCATGCCATGTCCCTCACATCTTGCCCCCTACATTGGGTCTTCCTGCTTGACTTTTTCCCCTGCTTTTGCAACATCTGTGACCTTAGTTTTGGCACCTTTTGGTCCTCTGCAATGCAGCTGATTTCCTCACAGCCTATTTTTTGAAGAGACTAAAATTCCCGATTTTCTGCTTTTTTCAATTGCATTTCATTTGAACCTATCTCCTTTCCAGAGTGTTTGTAAGCCTTTCTTTTGGGATTCGCAAGATTCCTTTTCCCTTCCCGAAAGGAAATTTCATTTCCTTTCGGGAAGGGAAAAGGAATCTTGCGATTTCAATGGGGACCCAATAGAGGAATCTTTGGTGCATGTCCCTGCACTTGATGGCAGGCCATGCCTTTTGATGGCTTTGACTTTGGGAAAGATTTTTTTCTTTTTTTGGTTGTTTTCTGAAGTGTTCATGCCATGTCCCTCACATCTTGCCCCCTAAGTTGTGTCTTCCTCCTTGTCTTTTTCCCCTGCTTTTGCAACATCTGTGAGCTTAGTTTTGGCACCTTTTGGTCCTTTGCACTGCACCTGATATAAACCCAGGCCATTTTCTTAGAATCACTAACTTACCCAAATTTTCTTTTTTTCTCATAGAAATTGAATTCCTTTCATGTTGTCTCCATTCCAGCGTGTTTGTAAGTCCTTCTTTTCTGTTTTGGCCTTCAGTGGGGATCAATTTTGGCAAGCTTTGCTGCATGTGCCTGCACTTGCTGGCGTATGGCCTGCCTGCATTTTGATGGCTTTGACTTTGGGAAACACTTTTTCCTTTTTTTTTTTTATTATTTTAAGTATTCATGCCATGTCCCTCATATCTTGCCCCCTAAGTTGTGTCTTCCTCCTTGACTTTTTCCCCTGCTTTTGCAACATCTGTGAGCTTAGTTTTGGCACCTTTTGGTCCTTTGCAATGCCGGTGATTTCCTCACAGCCTATTTTTTGAAGAGACTAAAATTCCCGATTTTCTGCTTTTTTCAATTGCATTTCATTTGAACCTATCTCCTTTCCAGAGTGTTTGTAAGTCTTTCTTTTGGGATTCGCAAGATTCCTTTTCCCTTCCCAAAAGGAAATGAAATTTCCTTTGGGGAAGGGAAAAGGAATCTTGCGATTTCAATGGGGACCAATAGAGGAATCTTTGGTGCATGTCCCTGCACTTGATGGCAGGCCATGCCTTTTGATGGCTTTGACTTTGGGAAAGATTTTTTTCCTTTTTTGGTTGTTCTCTGAAGTGTTCATGCCATGTCCCTCACATCTTGCCCCCTAAGTTGTGTCTTCCTCCTTGTCTTTTTCCCCTGCTTTTGCAACATCTGTGAGCTTAGTTTTGGCACCTTTTGGTCCTTTGCACTGCACCTGATATAAACCCACGCCATTTTCTTAGAATCACTAACTTACCCAAATTTTCTTTTTTTCTCATAGAAATTGAATTCCTTTCATGTTGACTCCATTCCAGCGTGTTTGTAAGTCCTTCTTTTCTGTTTTGGCCTTCAGTGGGGATCAATTTTGGCAAGCTTTGCTGCATGTGCCTGCCCTTGGTGGTGTATGGCCTGCGTGCCTTTTGATGGCTTTGACTTTGGGAAAGATTTTTTTCTTTTTTTGGTTGTTTTCTGAAGTATTCATGCCATGTCCCTCATATCTTGCCCCCTAAGTTCTGTCTTCCTCCTTGACTTTTTCCCCTGCTTTTGCGACATCTGTGAGCTTAGTTTTGGCACCTTTTGGTCCTTTGCACTGCACCTGATATAAACCCAGGCCATTTTCTTAGAGTCACTAAATTTCCCAAATTTTCTTTTTTTCTCCTCCAATTGCAATTCCTTTGATGTTGTCTCCATTCCAGCGTGTTTGTAAGTCCTTCTTTTCTGTTTTGGCCTTCAGTGGGGATCAATTTTGGCAAACTTTGCTGCATGTGCCTGCACTTGCTGGCGTATGGCCTGCCTGCATTTTGATGGCTTTGACTTTGGGATAGATTTTTTCTTTTTTATTTTTTTTTTGTTTTAAGTATTCATGCCATGTCCCTCATATCTTGCTCCCTATGTTGTGTCTTCCTCCTTCAATTTTTCCCCTGCTTTTGCAACATCTGTGAGCTTAGTTTTTGTGTCTTTTGGTCCTTTGCACTGCACCTGATATAAACCCAGGCCATTTTCTTAGAGTCACTAAATTTCCCAAATTTTCTTTTTTTCTCCTCCAATTGCAAATCCTTTGATGTTGACTCCTTTCCAGCGTGTTTGTAGGTCCTTCATTTCTGTTTTGGCCTTCAGTGGGGATCAATTTTGGCAAGCTTTGCTGCATGTGCCTGCACTTGCTGGCCTATGGCCTGCCTGCATTTTGATGGCTTTGACTTTGGGAAAGATTTTTTGTTTGTTTTTTTTTTTTTTTTTTTTAAGTATTCATGCCATGTCCCTCATATCCTGCTCCCTAAGTTGTGTCTTCCTCCTTGTCTTTTTCCCCTGCTTTTGCAACATCTGTGAGCTTAGTTTTGGCACCTTTTGGTCCTTTGCACTGCACCTGATATAAACCCAGGCCATTTTCTTAGAATCACTAACTTACCCAAATTTTCTTTTTTTCTCATAGAAATTGAATTCCTTTGATGTTGTCTCCATTCCAGCGTGTTTGTAGGTCCTTCTTTTCTGTTTTGGCCTTCAGTGGGGATCAATTTTGGCAAGCTTTGCTGCATGTGCCTGCACTTGCTGGCCTATGGCCAGCCTGCATTTTGATGGCTTTGACTTTGGGAAAGAATTTTTCTTTTTTTTTTTTTTTTAATATTTTAAGTATTCATGCCATGTCCCTCATATCTTGCCCCCTAAGTTGTGTCTTCCTCCTTGACTTTTTCCCCTGCTTTTGCAACATCTGTGAGCTTAGTTTTGGCACCTTTTGGTCCTTTGCACTGCACCTGATATAAACCCACGCCATATTTTTAGAGTCAGTAATTTCCCAAATTTTCTTTTTTTCTCCTCCAATTGCAATTCCTTTGATGTTGTCTCCATTCCAGCGTGTTTGTAGGTCCTTCTTTTCTGTTTTGGCCTTCAGTGGGGATCAATTTTGGCAAGCTTTGCTGCATGTGCCTGCCCTTGGTGGTGTATGGCCTGCCTGCATTTTGATGGCTTTGACTTTGGGAAAGATTTTTTCTTTTTTTTTTTTTTATTATTTTAAGTATTCATGCCATGTCCCTCATATCTTGCCCCCTAAGTTGTGTCTTCCTCCTTGACTTTTTCCCCTGCTTTTGCAACATCTGTGAGCTTAGTTTTGGCACCTTTTGGTCCTTTGCACTGCACCTGATATAAACCCAGGCCATTTTCTTAGAGTCACTAAATTTCCCAAATTTTCTTTTTTTCTCCTCCAATTGCAATTCCTTTGATGTTGTCTCCATTCCAGCGTGTTTGTAAGTCCTTCTTTTCTGTTTTGGCCTTCAGTGGGGATCAATTTTGGCAAGCTTTGCTGCATGTGCCTGCCCTTGCTGGTGTATGGCCTGCCTGCATTTTGATGGCTTTGTCTTTGGGAAAGATTTTTTCTTTTTTTTTTTTATTATTTTAAGTATTCATGCCATGTCCCTCATATCTTGCCCCCTAAGTTGTGTCTTCCTCCTTGACTTTTTCCCCTGCTTTTGCAACATCTGTGAGCTTAGTTTTGGCACCTTTTGGTCCTTTGCACTGCACCTGATATAAACCCAGGCCATTTTCTTAGAGTCACTAAATTTCCCAAATTTTCTTTTTTTCTCCTCCAATTGCAAATCCTTTGATGGTGTCTCCATTCCAGCGTGTTTGTAAGTCCTTCTTTTCTGTTTTGGCCTTCAGTGGGGATCAATTTTGGCAAGCTTTGCTGCATGTGCCTGCACTTGCTGGCGTATGGCCTGCCTGCATTTTGATGGCTTTGACTTTGGGAAAGATTTTTTCTTTTATTTTTTTTATTATTTTAAGTATTCATGCCATGTCCCTCACATCATGCCCCCTAAGTTGTGTCTTCCTCCTTGACTTTTCCCCCTGCTTTTGCAACATCTGTGAGCTTAGTTTTGGCACCTTTTGGTCCTTTGCACTGCACCTGATATAAACCCAGGCCATTTTCTTAGAGTCACTAAATTTCCCAATTTTTTTTTTTCTCCTCCAATTGCAATTCCTTTGATGCTGTCTCCATTCCAGCGTGTTTGTAAGTCCTTCTTTTCTGTTTTGGCCTTCAGTGGGGATCAATTTTGGCAAACTTTGCTGCATGTGCCTGCCCTTGGTGGTGTATGGCCTGCCTGCCTTTTGATGGCTTTGACTTTGGGAAAGATTTTTTTCTTTTTTTGGTTGTTTTCTGAAGTGTTCATGCCATGTCCCTCACATCTTGCCCCCTAAGTTGTGTCTTCCTCCTTGTCTTTTTCCCATGCTTTTGCAACATCTGTGAGCTTAGTTTTGGCACCTTTTGGTCCTTTGCAATGCACCTGATATAAATCCAGGCCATTTTCTTAGAGTCAGTAATTTCCGTAATTTTCTTTTTTTCTCCTCCAATTGCAAATCCTTTGTTGTTGTATCCATTCCAGCGTGTTTGTAAGTCCTTCTTTTCTGTTTTGGCCTTCAGTGGGGATCAATTTTGGCAAACTTTGCTGCATGTGCCTGCACTTGCTGGCCTATGGCCTGCCTGCCTTTTGATGGCTTTGACTTTGGGAAAGATTTTTTTCTTTATTTGGTTGTTTTCTGAAGTGTTCATGCCATGTCCCTCATATCTTGCTCCCTAAGTTGTGTCTTCCTCCTTGACTTTTTCCCCTGCTTTTGCAACGTCTGTGAGCTTAGTTTTGGCACCTTTTGGTCCCTTGCACTGCACCTGATATAAACCCAGGCCATTTTCTTAGGGTCAATAAATTTCCAAAATTTTCTTTTTTTCTCCTCCAATTGCAATTCCTTTGATGTTGACTCCATTCCAGCGTGTTTGTAGGTCCTTCTTTTCTGTTTTGGCCTTCAGTGGGGATCAATTTTGGCAAGCTTTGCTGCATGTGCGTGCACTTGCTGGCCTATGGCCTGCCTGCATTTTGATGGCTTTGACTTTGGGAAAGATTTTTTCTTTTTTTTTTTTTTATTATTTTAAGTATTCATGCCATGTCCCTCATATCTTGCCCCCTAAGTTGTGTCTTCCTCCTTGACTTTTTCCCCTGCTTTTGCTACATCTGTGAGCTTGGTTTTGGCACCTTTTGGTCCTTTGCAATGCAGCTGATTTCCTCACAGCATATTTTTTGAAGAGACTAAAATTCCCGATTTTCTGCTTTTTTCAATTGCATTTCATTTGAACCTATCTCCTTTCCAGAGTGTTTGTAAGCCTTTCTTTTGGGATTCGCAAGATTCCTTTTCCCTTCCCAAAAGGAAATTTCATTTCCTTTGGGGAAGGGAAAAGGAATCTTGCGATTTCAATGGGGACCAATAGAGGAATCTTTGGTGCATGTCCCTGCACTTGATGGCAGGCCATGCCTTTTGATGGCTTTGACTTTGGGAAAGATTTTTTTCTTTTTTTGGTTGTTTTCTGAAGTGTTCATGCCATGTCCCTCACATCTTGCCCCCTAAGTTGTGTCTTCCTCCTTGTCTTTTTCCCCTGCTTTTGCAACATCTGTGAGCTTAGTTTTGGCACCTTTTGGTCCTTTGCACTGCACCTGATATAAACCCAGGCCATTTTCTTAGAATCACTAACTTACCCAAATTTTCTTTTTTTCTCATACAAATTGAATTCCTTTCATGTTGTCTCCATTCCAGCGTGTTTGTAAGTCCTTCTTTTCTGTTTTGGCCTTCAGTGGGGATCAATTTTGGCAAGCTTTGCTGCATGTGCCTGCACTTGCTGGCGTATGGCCTGCCTGCATTTTGATGGCTTTGACTTTGGGAAAGATTTTTTCTTTTATTTCTTTTATTATTTTAAGTATTCATGCCATGTCCCTCACATCTTGCCCCCTAAGTTGTGTCTTCCTCCTTGACTTTTTCCCCTGCTTTTGCAACATCTGTGAGCTTAGTTTTGGCACCTTTTGGTCCTTTGCACTGCACCTGATTTAAACCCAGGCCATTTTCTTAGAGTCACTATATTTCCCAATTTTTTTTTTTCTCCTCCAATTGCAATTCCTTTGATGCTGTCTCCATTCCAGCGTGTTTGTAAGTCCTTCTTTTCTGTTTTGGCCTTCAGTGGGGATCAATTTTGGCAAGCTTTGCTGCATGTGCCTGCCCTTGGTGGTGTATGGCCTGCCTGCATTTTGATGGCTTTGACTTTGGGAAAGATTTTTCTCTTTTTTTGGTTGTTTTCTGAAGTGTTCATGCCATGTCCCTCATATCTTGCCCCCTAAGTTGTGTCTTCCTCCTTGACTTTTTACCCTGCTTTTGCAACATCTGTGAGCTTAGTTTTGGCATCTTTTGGTCCTTTGCACTGCACCTGATAAAACCCCAGGCCACTTTCTTAGAGTCATTAAATTTCCCAAATTTTCTTTTTTTCTCCTCCAATTGCAATTCCTTTGATGTTGACTCCTTTCCAGCGTGTTTGTAGGTCCTTCTTTTCTGTTTTGGCCTTCAGTGGGGATCAATTTTGGCAAGCTTTGCTGCATGTGCCTGCCCTTGGTGGTGTATGGCCTGCCTGCATTTTGATGGCTTTGACTTTGGGAAAGATTTTTTCTTTTTTTTTTTTTTATTATTTTAAGTATTCATGCCATGTCCCTCACATCTTGCCCCCTAAGCTGTGTCTTCCTCCTTGACTTTTTCCCCTGCTTTTGCAACATCTGTGAGCTTAGTTTTGGCACCTTTTGGTCCTTTGCACTGCACATGATATAAACCCAGGCCATTTTCTTAGAATCACTAAATTTCCCAAATTTTCTTTTTTTCTCATAAAAATTGAATTCCTTTCATGTTGTCTCCATTCCATCGTGTTTGTAAGTCCTTCTTTTCTGTTTTGGCCTTCAGTGGGGATCAATTTTGGCAAGCTTTGCTGCATGTGCCTGCACTTGCTGGCGTATGGCCTGCCTGCCTTTTGATGGCTTTGACTTTGGGAAAGATTTTTTTCTTTTTTTGGTTGTTTTCTGAAGTGTTCATGCCATGTCCCTCACATCTTGCCCCCTAAGTTGTGTCTTCCTCCTTGTCTTTTTCCCATGCTTTTGCAACATCTGTGAGCTTAGTTTTGGCACCTTTTGGTCCTTTGCAATGCACCTGATATAAACCCAGGCCATTTTCTTAGAGTCAGTAATTTCCGTAATTTTCTTTTTTTCTCCTCCAATTGCAAATCCTTTGTTGTTGTATCCATTCCAGCGTGTTTGTAAGTCCTTCTTTTCTGTTTTGGCCTTCAGTGGGGATCAATTTTGGCAAACTTTGCTGCATGTGCCTGCCCTTGGTGGCGTATGGCCTGCCTGCCTTTTGATGGCTTTGACTTTGGGAAAGATTTTTTTCTTTTTTTGGTTGTTTTCTGAAGTGTTCATGCCATGTCCCTCATATCTTGCTCCCTAAGTTGTGTCTTCCTCCTTCACTTTTTCCCCTACTTTTGCAACGTCTGTGAGCTTCGTTTTGGCACCTTTTGGTCCCTTGCACTGCACCTGATATAAACCCAGGCCATTTTCTTAGGGTCAATAAATTTCCAAAATTTTCTTTTTTTCTCCTCCAATTGCAATTCCTTTGATGTTGACTCCATTCCAGCGTGTTTGTAGGTCCTTCATTTCTGTTTTGGCCTTCAGTGGGGATCAATTTTGGCAAGCTTTGCTGCATGTGCCTGCACTTGCTGGCGTATGGCCTGCCTGCATTTTGATGGCTTTGACTTTGGGAAAGATTTTTTCTTTTTTTTTTTTTTATTATTTTAAGTATTCATGCCATGTCCCTCATATCTTGCCCCCTAAGTTGTGTCTTCCTCCTTGACTTTTTCCCCTGCTTTTGCAACATCTGTGAGCTTAGTTTTGGCACCTTTTGGTCCTTTGCACTGCACCTGATATAAACCCAGGCCATTTTCTTAGAGTCACTAAATTTCCCAAATTTTCTTTTTTTCTCCTCCAATTGCAATTCCTTTGATGTTGTCTCCATTCCAGCGTGTTTGTAGGTCCTTCTTTTCTGTTTTGGCCTTCAGTGGGGATCAATTTTGGCAAGCTTTGCTGCATGTGCCTGCCCTTGGTGGTGTATGGCCTGCCTGCATTTTGATGGCTTTGACTTTGGGAAAGATTTTTTCTTTTTTTTTTTTTTATTATTTTTTTAAGTATTCATGCCATGTCCCTCATATCTTGCCCCCTAAGTTGTGTCTTCCTCCTTGTCTTTTTCCCCTGCTTTTGCAACATCTGTGAGCTTAGTTTTGGCACCTTTTGGTCCTTTGCACTGCACCTGATATAAACCCAGGCCATTTTCTTAGAGTCACTAAATTTCCCAAATTTTCTTTTTTTCTCCTCCAATTGCAATTCCTTTGATGCTGTCTCCATTCCAGCGTGTTTGTAAGTCCTTCTTTTCTGTTTTGGCCTTCAGTGGGGATCAATTTTGGCAAACTTTGCTGCATGTGCCTGCACTTGCTGGCGTATGGCCTGCCTGCATTTTGATGGCTTTGACTTTGGGATAGATTTTTTCTTTTTTATTTTTTTTTTGTTTTAAGTATTCATGCCATGTCCCTCATATCTTGCTCCCTATGTTGTGTCTTCCTCCTTCAATTTTTCCCCTGCTTTTGCAACATCTGTGAGCTTAGTTTTTGCGTCTTTTGGTCCTTTGCACTGCACCTGATATAAACCCAGGCCATTTTCTTAGAGTCACTAAATTTCCCAAATTTTCTTTTTTTCTCCTCCAATTGCAAATCCTTTGATGTTGACTCCTTTCCAGCGTGTTTGTAGGTCCTTCATTTCTGTTTTGGCCTTCAGTGGGGATCAATTTTGGCAAGCTTTGCTGCATGTGCCTGCACTTGCTGGCGTATGGCCTGCCTGCATTTTGATGGCTTTGACTTTGGGAAAGATTTTTTTTCTTTTTTTGGTTGTTTTCTGAAGTGTTCATGCCATGTCCCTCATATCTTGCCCCCTAAGTTCTGTCTTCCTCCTTGACTTTTTCCCCTGCTTTTGCAACATCTGTGAGCTTAGTTTTGGCACCTTTTGGTCCTTTGCACTGCACCTGATATAAACCCAGGCCATTTTCTTAGAGTCACTAAATTTCCCAAATTTTCTTTTTTTCTCCTCCAATTGCAATTCCTTTGATGTTGTCTCCATTCCAGCGTGTTTGTAAGTCCTTCTTTTCTGTTTTGGCCTTCAGTGGGGATCAATTTTGGCAAGCTTTGCTGCATGTGCCTGCCCTTGGTGGTGTATGGCCTGCCTGCATTTTGATGGCTTTGTCTTTGGGAAAGATTTTTTCTTTTTTTTTTTTATTATTTTAGGTATTCATCCCATGTCCCTCATATCTTGCCCCCTAAGTTGTGTCTTCCTCCTTGACCTTTTCCCCTGCTTTTGCAACATCTGTGAGCTTAGTTTTGGCACCTTTTGGTCCTTTGCACTGCACCTGATATAAACCCAGGCCATTTTCTTAGAATCACTAACTTACCCAAATTTTCTTTTTTTCTCATAGAAATTGAATTCCTTTCATGTTGTCTCCATTCCAGCGTGTTTGTAAGTCCTTCTTTTCTGTTTTGGCCTTCAGTGGGGATCAATTTTGGCAAGCTTTGCTGCATGTGCCTGCACTTGCTGGCGTATGGCCTGCCTGCATTTTGATGGCTTTGACTTTGGGAAAGATTTTTTCTTTTATTTCGTTTATTATTTTAAGTATTCATGCCATGTCCCTCACATCTTGCCCCCTAAGTTGTGTCTTCCTCCTTGACTTTTTCCCCTGCTTTTGCAACATCTGTGAGCTTAGTTTTGGCACCTTTTGGTCCTTTGCACTGCACCTGATATAAACCCAGGCCATTTTCTTAGAGTGACTATATTTCCCAATTTTTTTTTTTCTCCTCCAATTGCAATTCCTTTGATGCTGTCTCCATTCCAGCGTGTTTGTAAGTCCTTCTTTTCTGTTTTGGCCTTCAGTGGGGATCAATTTTGGCAAGCTTTGCTGCATGTGCCTGCACTTGCTGGCCTATGGCCTGCCTGCCTTTTGATGGCTTTGACTTTGGGAAAGATTTTTTTCTTTTTTTGGTTGTTTTCTGAAGTGTTCATGCCATGTCCCTCATATCTTGCCCCCTAAGTTCTGTCTTCCTCCTTGACTTTTTACCCTGCTTTTGCAACATCTGTGAGCTTAGTTTTGGCATCTTTTGGTCCTTTGTACTGCACCTGATAAAACCCCAGGCCACTTTCTTAGAGTCAATAAATTTCCCAAATTTTCTTTTTTTCTCCTCCAATTGCAATTCCTTTGATGTTGACTCCTTTCCAGCGTGTTTGTAGGTCCTTCTTTTTTGTTTTGGCCTTCAGTGGGGATCAATTTTGGCAAGCTTTGCTGCATGTGCCTGCCCTTGGTGGTGTATGGCCTGCCTGCATTTTGATGGCTTTGACTTTGGGAAAGATTTTTTCAATTTTTTTTTTTTTATTATTTTAAGTATTCCTGCCATGTCCCTCACATCTTGCCCCCTAAGTTGTGTCTTCCTCCTTGACTTTTTCCCCTGCTTTTGCAACATCTGTGAGCTTAGTTTTGGCACCTTTTTGGTCCTTTGCACCTGATATAAACCCAGGCCATTTTCTTAGAGTCACTAAATTTCCCAATTTTTTTTTTTCTCCTCCAATTGCAATTCCTTTGATGTTGTCTCGATTCCAGCGTGTTTGTAAGTCCTTCTTTTCTGTTTTGGCCTTCAGTGGGGATCAATTTTGGCAAGCTTTGCTGCATGTGCCTGCCCTTGGTGGTGTATGGCCTGCCTGCATTTTGATGGCTTTGTCTTTGGGAAAGATTTTTTCTTTTTTTTTTTTATTATTTTAGGTATTCATCCCATGTCCCTCATATCTTGCCCCCTAAGTTGTGTCTTCCTCCTTGACTTTTTCCCCTGCTTTTGCAACATCTGTGAGCTTAGTTTTGGCACCTTTGGGTCCTTTGCACTGCACCTGATATAAACCCAGGCCATTTTCTTAGAATCACTAACTTACCCAAATTTTCTTTTTTTCTCATAGAAATTGAATTCCTTTCATGTTGTCTCCATTCCAGCGTGTTTGTAGGTCCTTCTTTTCTGTTTTGGCCTTCAGTGGGGATCAATTTTGGCAAGCTTTGCTGCATGTGCCTGCACTTGCTGGCCTATGGCCTGCCTGCATTTTGATGGCTTTGACTTTGGCAAAGATTTTTTCTTTTTTTTTTTTTTATTATTTTAAGTATTCATGCCATGTCCCTCATATCTTGCCCCCTAAGTTGTGTCTTCCTCCTTGACTTTTTCCCCTGCTTTTGCAACATCTGTGAGCTTAGTTTTGGCACCTTTTGGTCCTTTGCACTGCACCTGATATAAACCCAGGCCATTTTCTTAGAGTCACTAAATTTCCCAAATTTTCTTTTTTTCTCCTCCAATTGCAATTCCTTTGATGTTGTCTCCATTCCAGCGTGTTTGTAAGTCCTTCTTTTCTGTTTTGGCCTTCAGTGGGGATCAATTTTGGCAAGCTTTGCTGCATGTGCCTGCACTTGCTGGCGTATGGCCTGCCTGCATTTTGATGGCTTTGACTTTGGGATATATTTTTTCTTTTTTATTTTTTTTTTGTTTTAAGTATTCATGCCATGTCCCTCATATCTTGCTCCCTATGTTGTGTCTTCCTCCTTCAATTTTTCCCCTGCTTTTGCAACATCTGTGAGCTTAGTTTTTGCGTCTTTTGGTCCTTTGCACTGCACCTGATATAAACCCAGGCCATTTTCTTAGAGTCACTAAATTTCCCAAATTTTCTTTTTTTCTCCTCCAATTGCAAATCCTTTGATGTTGACTCCTTTCCAGCGTGTTTGTAGGTCCTTCATTTCTGTTTTGGCCTTCAGTGGGGATCAATTTTGGCAAGCTTTGCTGCATGTGCCTGCACTTGCTGGCGTATGGCCTGCCTGCATTTTGATGGCTTTGACTTTGGGAAAGATTTTTTTCTTTTTTTGGTTGTTTTCTGAAGTGTTCATGCCATGTCCCTCATATCTTGCCCCCTAAGTTCTGTCTTCCTCCTTGACTTTTTCCCCTGCTTTTGCAACATCTGTGAGCTTAGTTTTGGCACCTTTTGGTCCTTTGCACTGCACCTGATATAAACCCAGGCCATTTTCTTAGAGTCACTAAATTTCCCAAATTTTCTTTTTTTCTCCTCCAATTGCAATTCCTTTGATGTTGTCTCCATTCCAGCGTGTTTGTAAGTCCTTCTTTTCTGTTTTGGCCTTCAGTGGGGATCAATTTTGGCAAGCTTTGCTGCATGTGCCTGCCCTTGGTGGTGTATGGCCTGCCTGCATTTTGATGGCTTTGTCTTTGGGAAAGATTTTTTCTTTTTTTTTTTATTATTTTAGGTATTCATCCCATGTCCCTCATATCTTGCCCCCTAAGTTGTGTCTTCCTCCTTGACTTTTTCCCCTGCTTTTGCAACATCTGTGAGCTTAGTTTTGGCACCTTTTGGTCCTTTGCACTGCACCTGATATAAACCCAGGCCATTTTCTTAGAATCACTAACTTACCCAAATTTTCTTTTTTTCTCATAGAAATTGAATTCCTTTCATGTTGTCTCCATTCCAGCGTGTTTGTAGGGCCTTCTTTTCTGTTTTGGCCTTCAGTGGGGATCAATTTTGGCAAGCTTTGCTGCATGTGCCTGCACTTGCTGGCCTATGGCCAGCCTGCATTTTGATGGCTTTGACTTTGGGAAAGATTTTTTCTTTTTTTTTTTTTTTTATTATTTTAAGTATTCATGCCATGTCCCTCATATCTTGCCCCCTAAGTTGTGTCTTCCTCCTTGACTTTTTTCCCTGCTTTTGCAACATCTGTGAGCTTAGTTTTGGCACCTTTTGGTCCTTTGCACTGCACCTGATACAAACCCACACCATATTTTTAGAGTCAGTAATTTTCCAAATTTTCTTTTTTTCTCCTCCAATTGCAATTCCTTTGATGTTGTCTCCATTCCAGCGTGTTTGTAAGTCCTTCTTTTCTGTTTTGGCCTTCAGTGGGGATCAATTTTGGCAAGCTTTGCTGCATGTGCCTGCCCTTGGTGGTGTATGGCCTGCCTGCATTTTGATGGCTTTGTCTTTGGGAAAGATTTTTTCTTTTTTTTTTTTATTATTTTAGGTATTCATGCCATGTCCCTCATATCTTGCCCCCTAAGTTGTGTCTTCCTCCTTGACTTTTTCCCCTGCTTTTGCAACATCTGTGAGCTTAGTTTTGGCACCTTTTGGTCCTTTGCACTGCACCTGATATAAACCCAGGCCATTTTCTTAGAGTCACTAAATTTCCCAAATTTTCTTTTTTTCTCCTCCAATTGCAAATCCTTTGATGGTGTCTCCATTCCAGCGTGTTTGTAAGTCCTTCTTTTCTGTTTTGGCCTTCAGTGGGGATCAATTTTGGCAACCTTTTCTACATGTGCCTGCACTTGCTGGCGTATGGCCTGCCTGCATTTTGATGGCTTTGACTTTGGGAAAGATTTTTTCTTTTTTTTTTTTATTATTTTAAGTATTCATGCCATGTCCCTCACATCTTGCCCCCTAAGTTGTGTCTTCCTCCTTGACTTTTCCCCCTGCTTTTGCAACATCTGTGAGCTTAGTTTTGGCACCTTTTGGTCCTTTGCACTGCACCTGCTATAAACCCAGGCCATTTTCTTAGAGTCACTAAATTTCCCAATTTTTTTTTTTCTCCTCCAATTGCAATTCCTTTGATGCTGTCTCCATTCCAGCGTGTTTGTAAGTCCTTCTTTTCTGTTTTGGCCTTCAGTGGGGATCAATTTTGGCAAGCTTTGCTGCATGTGCCTGCCCTTGGTGGTGTATGGCCTGCCTGCCTTTTGATGGCTTTGACTTTGGGAAAGATTTTTTTCTTTTTTTGGTTGTTTTCTGAAGTGTTCATGCCATGTCCCTCATATCTTGCCCCCTAAGTTCTGTCTTCCTCCTTGACTTTTTCCCCTGCTTTTGCAACATCTGTGAGCTTAGTTTTGGCATCTTTTGGTCCTTTGCACTGCACCTGATAAAACCCCAGGCCACTTTCTTAGAGTCACTAAATTTCCCAAATTTTCTTTTTTTCTCCTCCAATTGCAATTCCTTTGATGTTGACTCCTTTCCAGCGTGTTTGTAGGTCCTTCTTTTTTGTTTTGGCCTTCAGTGGGGATCAATTTTGGCAAGCTTTGCTGCATGTGCCTGCCCTTGGTGGTGTATGGCCTGCCTGCATTTTGATGGCTTTGACTTTGGGAAAGATTTTTTCTTTTTTTTTTTTTTATTATTTTAAGTATTCCTGCCATGTCCCTCATATCTTGCCCCCTAAGTTGTGTCTTCCTCCTTGACTTTTTCCCCTGCTTTTGCAACATCTGTGAGCTTAGTTTTGGCACCTTTTGGTCCTTTGCACTGCACCTGATATAAACCCAGGCCATTTTCTTAGAGTCACTAAATTTCCCAAATTTTCTTTTTTTCTCCTCCAATTGCAATTCCTTTGATGTTGTCTCCATTCCAGCGTGTTTGTAAGTCCTTCTTTTCTGTTTTGGCCTTCAGTGGGGATCAATTTTGGCAAGCTTTGCTGCATGTGCCTGCCCTTGCTGGTGTATGGCCTGCCTGCATGTTGATGGTTTTGTCTTTGGGAAAGATTTTTTCTTTTTTTTTTTTATTATTTTAGGTATTCATGCCATGTCCCTCATATCTTGCCCCCTAAGTTAGTGTCTTCCTCCTTGACTTTTTCCCCTGCTTTTGCAACATCTGTGAGCTTAGTTTTGGCACCTTTTGGTCCTTTGCACTGCACCTGATATAAACCCAGGCCATTTTCTTAGAGTCACTAAATTTCCCAAATTTTCTTTTTTTCTCCTCCAATTGCAAATCCTTTGATGGTGTCTCCATTCCAGCGTGTTTGTAAGTCCTTCTTTTCTGTTTTGGCCTTCAGTGGGGATCAATTTTGGCAAGCTTTTCTGCATGTGCCTGCACTTGCTGGCGTATGGCCTGCCTGCATTTTGATGGCTTTGACTTTGGGAAAGATTTTTTCTTTTATTTTTTTTATTATTTTAAGTATTCATTGCCATGTCCCTCACATCATGCCCCCTAAGTTGTGTCTTCCTCCTTGACTTTTCCCCCTGCTTTTGCAACATCTGTGAGCTTAGTTTTGGCACCTTTTGGTCCTTTGCACTGCACCTGATATAAACCCAGGCCATTTTCTTAGAGTCACTAAATTTCCCAATTTTTTTTTTTCTCCTCCAATTGCAATTCCTTTGATGCTGTCTCCATTCCAGCGTGTTTGTAAGTCCTTCTTTTCTGTTTTGGCCTTCAGTGGGGATCAATTTTGGCAAGCTTTGCTGCATGTGCCTGCCCTTGGTGGTGTATGGCCTGCCTGCCTTTTGATGGCTTTGACTTTGGGAAAGATTTTTTTCTTTTTTTGGTTGTTTTCTGAAGTGTTCATGCCATGTCCCTCACATCTTGCCCCCTAAGTTGTGTCTTCCTCCTTGTCTTTTTCCCATGCTTTTGCAACATCTGTGAGCTTAGTTTTGGCACCTTTTGGTCCTTTGCAATGCACCTGATATAAATCCAGGCCATTTTCTTAGAGTCAGTAATTTCCGTAATTTTCTTTTTTTCTCCTCCAATTGCAAATCCTTTGTTGTTGTATCCATTCCAGCGTGTTTGTAAGTCCTTCTTTTCTGTTTTGGCCTTCAGTGGGGATCAATTTTGGCAAACTTTGCTGCATGTGCCTGCACTTGCTGGCCTATGGCCTGCCTGCCTTTTGATGGCTTTGACTTTGGGAAAGATTTTTTTCTTTATTTGGTTGTTTTCTGAAGTGTTCATGCCATGTCCCTCATATCTTGCTCCCTAAGTTGTGTCTTCCTCCTTGACTTTTTCCCCTGCTTTTGCAACGTCTGTGAGCTTAGTTTTGGCATCTTTTGGTCCCTTGCACTGCACCTGATATAAACCCAGGCCATTTTCTTAGGGTCAATAAATTTCCCAAATTTTCTTTTTTTCTCCTCCAATTGCAATTCCTTTGATGTTGACTCCATTCCAGCGTGTTTGTAGGTCCTTCTTTTCTGTTTTGGCCTTCAGTGGGGATCAATTTCGGCAAGCTTTGCTGCATGTGCGTGCACTTGCTGGCCTATGGCCTGCCTGCATTTTGATGGCTTTGACTTTGGGAAAGATTTTTTCTTTTTTTTTTTTTTATTATTTTAAGTATTCATGCCATGTCCCTCATATCTTGCCCCCTAAGTTGTGTCTTCCTCCTTGACTTTTTCCCCTGCTTTTGCTACATCTGTAAGCTTGGTTTTGGCACCTTTTGGTCCTTTGCAATGCAGCTGATTTCCTCACAGCATATTTTTTGAAGAGACTAAAATTCCCGATTTTCTGCCTTTTTCAATTGCATTTCATTTGAACCTATCTCCTTTCCAGAGTGTTTGTAAGCCTTTCTTTTGGGATTCGCAAGATTCCTTTTCCCTTCCCAAAAGGAAATTTCATTTCCTTTGGGGAAGGGAAAAGGAATCTTGCGATTTCAATGGGGACCAATAGAGGAATCTTTGGTGCATGTCCCTGCACTTGATGGCAGGCCATGCCTTTTGATGGCTTTGACTTTGGGAAAGATTTTTTTCTTTTTTTGGTTGTTTTCTGAAGTGTTCATGCCATGTCCCTCACATCTTGCCCCCTAAGTTGTGTCTTCCTCCTTGTCTTTTTCCCCTGCTTTTGCAACATCTGTGAGCTTAGTTTTGGCACCTTTTGGTCCTTTGCACTGCACCTGATATAAACCCAGGCCATTTTCTTAGAATCACTAACTTACCCAAATTTTCTTTTTTTCTCATAGAAATTGAATTCCTTTCATGTTGTCTCCATTCCAGCGTGTTTGTAAGTCCTTCTTTTCTGTTTTGGCCTTCAGTGGGGATCAATTTTGGCAAGCTTTGCTGCATGTGCCTGCACTTGCTGGCGTATGGCCTGCCTGCATTTTGATGGCTTTCACTTTGGGAAAGATATTTTCTTTTTTTTTTTTTTTTTTGTTTTAAGTATTCATGCCATGTCCCTCACATCTTGCCCCCTACATTGTGTCTTCCTGCTTGACTTTTTCCCCTGCTTTTGCAACATCTGTGAGCTTAGTTTTGGCACCTTTTGGTCCTTTGCACTGCACCTGATTTAAACCCAGGCCATTTTCTTAGAGTCACTAAATTTCCCAATTTTTTTTTTTCTCCTCCAATTGCAATTCCTTTGATGCTGTCTCCATTCCAGCGTGTTTGTAAGTCGTTCTTTTCTGTTTTGGCCTTCAGTGGGGATCAATTTTGGCAAGCTTTGCTGCATGTGCCTGCCCTTGGTGGTGTATGGCCTGCCTGCCTTTTGATGGCTTTGACTTTGGGAAAGATTTTTTTCTTTTTTTGGTTGTTTTCTGAAGTGTTCATGCCATGTCCCTCATATATTGCCCCCTAAGTTCTGTCTTCCTCCTTGACTTTTTACCCTGCTTTTGCAACATCTGTGAGCTTAGTTTTGGCATCTTTTGGTCCTTTGCACTGCACCTGATAAAACCCCAGGCCACTTTCTTAGAGTCACTAAATTTCCCAAATTTTCTTTTTTTCTCCTCCAATTGCAATTCCTTTGATGTTGACTCCTTTCCAGCGTGTTTGTAGGTCCTTCTTTTTTGTTTTGGCCTTCAGTGGGGATCAATTTTGGCAAGCTTTGCTGCATGTGCCTGCCCTTGGTGGTGTATGGCCTGCCTGCATTTTGATGGCTTTGACTTTGGGAAAGATTTTTTCAATTTTTTTTTTTTTATTATTTTAAGTATTCCTGCCATGTCCCTCACATCTTGCCCCCTAAGTTGTGTCTTCCTCCTTGACTTTTTCCCCTGCTTTTGCAACATCTGTGAGCTTAGTTTTGGCACCTTTTTGCTCCTTTGCACCTGATATAAACCCAGGCCATTTTCTTAGAGTCACTAAATTTCCCAATTTTTTTTTTTCTCCTCCAATTGCAATTCCTTTGATGTTGTCTCCATTCCAGCGTGTTTGTAAGTCCTTCTTTTCTGTTTTGGCCTTCAGTGGGGATCAATTTTGGCAAGCTTTGCTGCATGTGCCTGCCCTTGGTGGTGTATGGCCTGCCTGCCTTTTGATGGCTTTGACTTTGGGAAAGATTTTTCTCTTTTTTTGGTTGTTTTCTGAAGTATTCATGCCATGTCCCTCATATCTTGCCCCCTAAGTTCTGTCTTCCTCCTTGACTTTTTACCCTGCTTTTGCAACATCTGTGAGCTTAGTTTTGGCATCTTTTGGTCCTTTGCACTGCACCTGATAAAACCCCAGGCCACTTTCTTAGAGTCATTAAATTTCCCAAATTTTCTTTTTTTCTCCTCCAATTGCAATTCCTTTGATGTTGACTCCTTTCCAGCGTGTTTGTAGGTCCTTCTTTTCTGTTTTGGCCTTCAGTGGGGATCAATTTTGGCAAGCTTTGCTGCATGTGCCTGCCCTTGGTGGTGTATGGCCTGCCTGCATTTTGATGGCTTTGACTTTGGGAAAGATTTTTTCTTTTTTTTTTTTTTATTATTTTAAGTATTCATGCCATGTCCCTCACATCTTGCCCCCTAAGCTGTGTCTTCCTCCTTGACTTTTTCCCCTGCTTTTGCAACATCTGTGAGCTTAGTTTTGGCACCTTTTGGTCCTTTGCACTGCACATGATATAAACCCAGGCCATTTTCTTAGAATCACTAAATTTCCCAAATTTTCTTTTTTTCTCATAAAAATTGAATTCCTTTCATGTTGTCTCCATTCCATCGTGTTTGTAAGTCCTTCTTTTCTGTTTTGGCCTTCAGTGGGGATCAATTTTGGCAAGCTTTGCTGCATGTGCCTGCACTTGCTGGCGTATGGCCTGCCTGCCTTTTGATGGCTTTGACTTTGGGAAAGATTTTTTTCTTTTTTTGGTTGTTTTCTGAAGTGTTCATGCCATGTCCCTCACATCTTGCCCCCTAAGTTGTGTCTTCCTCCTTGTCTTTTTCCCATGCTTTTGCAACATCTGTGAGCTTAGTTTTGGCACCTTTTGGTCCTTTGCAATGCACCTGATATAAACCCAGGCCATTTTCTTAGAGTCAGTAATTTCCGTAATTTTCTTTTTTTCTCCTCCAATTGCAAATCCTTTGTTGTTGTATCCATTCCAGCGTGTTTGTAAGTCCTTCTTTTCTGTTTTGGCCTTCAGTGGGGATCAATTTTGGCAAACTTTGCTGCATGTGCCTGCACTTGCTGGCGTATGGCCTGCCTGCCTTTTGATGGCTTTGACTTTGGGAAAGATTTTTTTCTTTTTTTGGTTGTTTTCTGAAGTGTTCATGCCATGTCCCTCATATCTTGCTCCCTAAGTTGTGTCTTCCTCCTTCACTTTTTCCCCTACTTTTGCAACGTCTGTGAGCTTAGTTTTGGCACCTTTTGGTCCCTTGCACTGCACCTGATATAAACCCAGGCCATTTTCTTAGGGTCAATAAATTTCCCAAATTTTCTTTTTTTCTCCTCCAATTGCAATTCCTTTGATGTTGACTCCATTCCAGCGTGTTTGTAGGTCCTTCATTTCTGTTTTGGCCTTCAGTGGGGATCAATTTTGGCAAGCTTTGCTGCATGTGCCTGCACTTGCTGGCCTATGGCCTGCCTGCATTTTGATGGCTTTGACTTTGGGAAAGATTTTTTCTTTTTTTTTTTTTTATTATTTTAAGTATTCATGCCATGTCCCTCATATCTTGCCCCCTAAGTTGTGTCTTCCTCCTTGACTTTTTCCCCTGCTTTTGCAACATCTGTGAGCTTAGTTTTGGCACCTTTTGGTCCTTTGCACTGCACCTGATATAAACCCAGGCCATTTTCTTAGAGTCACTAAATTTCCCAAATTTTCTTTTTTTCTCCTCCAATTGCAATTCCTTTGATGTTGTCTCCATTCCAGCGTGTTTGTAGGTCCTTCTTTTCTGTTTTGGCCTTCAGTGGGGATCAATTTTGGCAAGCTTTGCTGCATGTGCCTGCCCTTGGTGGTGTATGGCCTGCCTGCATTTTGATGGCTTTGACTTTGGGAAAGATTTTTTCTTTTTTTTTTTTTTATTATTTTAAGTATTCATGCCATGTCCCTCATATCTTGCCCCCTAAGTTGTGTCTTCCTCCTTGACTTTTTCCCCTGCTTTTGCAACATCTGTGAGCTTAGTTTTGGCACCTTTTGGTCCTTTGCACTGCACCTGATATAAACCCAGGCCATTTTCTTAGAGTCACTAAATTTCCCAAATTTTCTTTTTTTCTCATAGAAATTGAATTCCTTTCATGTTGTCTCCATTCCAGCGTGTTTGTAAGTCCTTCTTTTCTGTTTTGGCCTTCAGTGGGGATCAATTTTGGCAAACTTTGCTGCATGTGCCTGCACTTGCTGGCGTATGGCCTGCCTGCATTTTGATGGCTTTGACTTTGGGATAGATTTTTTCTTTTTTATTTTTTTTTTGTTTTAAGTATTCATGCCATGTCCCTCATATCTTGCTCCCTATGTTGTGTCTTCCTCCTTGACTTTTTCCCCTGCTTTTGCAACATCTGTGAGCTTAGTTTTGGCACCTTTTTGGTCCTTTGCACCTGATATAAACCCAGGCCATTTTCTTAGAGTCACTAAATTTCCCAATTTTTTTTTTTCTCCTCCAATTGCAATTCCTTTGATGTTGTCTCCATTCCAGCGTGTTTGTAAGTCCTTCTTTTCTGTTTTGGCCTTCAGTGGGGATCAATTTTGGCAAGCTTTGCTGCATGTGCCTGCCCTTGGTGGTGTATGGCCTGCCTGCCTTTTGATGGCTTTGACTTTGGGAAAGATTTTTTTCTTTTTTTGGTTGTTTTCTGAAGTGTTCATGCCATGTCCCTCATATCTTGCCCCCTAAGTTCTGTCTTCCTCCTTGACTTTTTACCCTGCTTTTGCAACATCTGTGAGCTTAGTTTTGGCATCTTTTGGTCCTTTGCACTGCACCTGATAAAACCCCAGGCCACTTTCTTAGAGTCATTAAATTTCCCAAATTTTCTTTTTTTCTCCTCCAATTGCAATTCCTTTGATGTTGACTCCTTTCCAGCGTGTTTGTAGGTCCTTCTTTTCTGTTTTGGCCTTCAGTGGGGATCAATTTTGGCAAGCTTTGCTGCATGTGCCTGCCCTTGGTGGTGTATGGCCTGCCTGCATTTTGATGGCTTTGACTTTGGGAAAGATTTTTTCTTTTTTTTTTTTTTATTATTTTAAGTATTCATGCCATGTCCCTCACATCTTGCCCCCTAAGTTGTGTCTTCCTCCTTGACTTTTCCCCCTGCTTTTGCAACATCTGTGAGCTTAGTTTTGGCACCTTTTGGTCCTTTGCACTGCACCTGATATAAACCCAGGCCATTTTCTTAGAGTCACTAAATTTCCCAATTTTTTTTTTTCTCCTCCAATTGCAATTCCTTTGATGCTGTCTCCATTCCAGCGTGTTTGTAAGTCCTTCTTTTCTGTTTTGGCCTTCAGTGGGGATCAATTTTGGCAAGCTTTGCTGCATGTGCCTGCCCTTGGTGGTGTATGGCCTGCCTGCCTTTTGATGGCTTTGACTTTGGGAAAGATTTTTTTCTTTTTTTGGTTGTTTTCTGAAGTGTTCAGGCCATGTCCCTCATATCTTGCCCCCTAAGTTCTGTCTTCCTCCTTGACTTTTTACCCTGCTTTTGCAACATCTGTGAGCTTAGTTTTGGCACCTTTTGGTCCTTTGCACTGCACCTGATAAAACCCCAGGCCACTTTCTTAGAGTCACTAAATTTCCCAAATTTTCTTTTTTTCTCCTCCAATTGCAATTCCTTTGATGTTGACTCCTTTCCAGCGTGTATGTAGGTCCTTCTTTTGTGTTTTGGCCTTCAGTGGGGATCAATTTTGGCAAGCTTTGCTGCATGTGCCTGCCCTTGGTGGTGTATGGCCTGCCTGCATTTTGATGGCTTTGACTTTGGGAAAGATTTTTTCTTTTTTTTTTTTTTATTATTTTAAGTATTCCTGCCATGTCCCTCACATCTTGCCCCCTAAGTTGTGTCTTCCTCCTTGACTTTTTCCCCTGCTTTTGCAACATCTATGAGCTTTGTTTTGGCACCTTTTGGTCCTTTGCACTGCACCTGATATAAACCCAGGCCATTTTCTTAGAATCACTAACTTACCCAAATTTTCTTTTTTTCTCATAGAAATTGAATTCCTTTCATGTTGTCTCCATTCCATCGTGTTTGTAAGTCCTTCTTTTCTGTTTTGGCCTTCAGTGGGGATCAATTTTGGCAAGCTTTGCTGCATGTGCCTGCACTTGCTGGCCTATGGCCTGCCTGCATTTTGATGGCTTTGACTTTGGGAATGATTTTTTCTTTTTTTTTTTTTATTATTTTAAGTATTCATGCCATGTCCCTCACATCTTGCCCCCTAAGTTGTGTCTTCCTCCTTGACTTTTTCCCCTGCAATGCACCTGATATAAATCCAGGCCATTTTCTTAGAGTCACTAAATTTCCCAATATTTCCTTTTTTCTCCTCCAATTGCAATTCCTTTGATGCTGTCTCCATTCCAGCGTGTTTGTAGGTCCTTCTTTTCTGTTTTGGCCTTCAGTGGGGATCAATTTTGGCAAGCTTTGCTGCATGTGCCTGCCCTTGGTGGTGTATGGCCTGCCTGCATTTTGATGGCTTTGACTTTGGGAAAGATTTTTTCTTTTTTTTTTCTTTTTTGTTTTAAGTATTCATGCCATGTCCCTCACATCTTGCCCCCTAAGTTGTGTCTTCCTCCTTGACTTTTTCCCCTGCTTTTGCTACATCTGTGATCTTGGTTTTGGCACCTTTTGGTCCTTTCAATGCAGCTGATTTCCTCACAGCATATTTTTTGAAGAGACTAAAATTCCCGATTTTCTGCTTTTTTCAATTGCATTTCATTTGAACCTGTCTCCTTTCCAGAGTGTTTGTAAGCCTTTCTTTTGGGATTCGCAAGATTCCTTTTCCCTTCCCGAAAGGAAATTTCATTTCCTTTCGGGAAGGGAAAAGGAATCTTGCGATTTCAATGGGGACCAATAGAGGAATCTTTGGTGCATGTCCCTGCACTTGATGGCAGGCCATGCCTTTTGATGGCTTTGACTTTGGGAAAGATTTTTTTCTTTTTTTGGTTGTTTTCTGAAGTGTTCATGCCATGTCCCTCACATCTTGCCCCCTAAGTTGTGTCTTCCTCCTTGTCTTTTTCCCCTGCTTTTGCAACATCTGTGAGCTTAGTTTTGGAACCTTTTGGTCCTTTGCACTGCACCTGATATAAACCCAGGCCATTTTCTTAGAGTCACTAAATTTCCCAAATTTTCTTTTTTTCTCCTCCAATTGCAAATCCTTTGATGGTGTCTCCATTCCAGCGTGTTTGTAAGTCCTTCTTTTCTGTTTTGGCCTTCAGTGGGGATCAATTTTGGCAAGCTTTGCTGCATGTGCCTGCACTTGCTGGCGTATGGCCTGCCTGCATTTTGATGGCTTTGACTTTGGGAAAGATTTTTTTTTTATTTTTTTTATTATTTTAAGTATTCATGCCATGTCCCTCATATCTTGCCCCCTAAGTTGTGTCTTCCTCCTTGACTTTTCCCCCTGCTTTTGCAACATCTGTGAGCTTAGTTTTGGCACCTTTTGGTCCTTTGCAATGCACCTGATATAAACCCACGCCATTTTCTTAGAGTCACTAAATTTCCCAATTTTTTTTTTTCTCCTCCAATTGCAATTCCTTTGATGCTGTCTCCATTCCAGCGTGTTTGTAAGTCCTTCTTTTCTGTTTTGGCCTTCAGTGGGGATCAATTTTGGCAAGCTTTGCTGCATGTGCCTGCACTTGCTGGCCTATGGCCTGCCTGCCTTTTGATGGCTTTGACTTTGGGAAAGATTTTTTTCTTTTTTTGGTTGTTTTCTGAAGTGTTCAGGCCATGTCCCTCATATCTTGCCCCCTAAGTTCTGTCTTCCTCCTTGACTTTTTACCCTGCTTTTGCAACATCTGTGAGCTTAGTTTTGGCATCTTTTGGTCCTTTGCACTGCACCTGATAAAACCCCAGGCCACTTTCTTAGAGTCACTAAATTTCCCAAATTTTCTTTTTTTCTCCTCCAATTGCAATTCCTTTGATGTTGACTCCTTTCCAGCGTGTTTGTAGGTCCTTCTTTTTTGTTTTGGCCTTCAGTGGGGATCAATTTTGGCAAGCTTTGCTGCATGTGCCTGCCCTTGGTGGTGTATGGCCTGCCTGCATTTTGATGGCTTTGACTTTGGGAAAGATTTTTTCTTTATTTTTTTTTTATTATTTTAAGTATTCCTGCCATGTCCCTCACATCTTGCCCCCTAAGTTGTGTCTTCCTCCTTTACTTTTTCCCCTGCAATGCACCTGATATAAATCCAGGCCATTTTCTTAGAGTCACTAAATTTCCCAATATTTCCTTTTTTCTCCTCCAATTGCAATTCCTTTGATGCTGTCTCCATTCCAGCGTGTTTGTAGGTCCTTCTTTTCTGTTTTGGCCTTCAGTGGGGATCAATTTTGGCAAGCTTTGCTGCATGTGCCTGCCCTTGGTGGTGTATGGCCTGCCTGCATTTTGATGGCTTTGACTTTGGGAAAGATTTTTTCTTTTTTTTTTCTTTTTTGTTTTAAGTATTCATGCCATGTCCCTCACATCTTGCCCCCTAAGTTGTGTCTTCCTCCTTGACTTTTTCCCCTGCTTTTGCTACATCTGTGATCTTGGTTTTGGCACCTTTTGGTCCTTTCAATGCAGCTGATTTCCTCACAGCATATTTTTTGAAGAGACTAAAATTCCCGATTTTCTGCTTTTTTCAATTGCATTTCATTTGAACCTGTCTCCTTTCCAGAGTGTTTGTAAGCCTTTCTTTTGGGATTCGCAAGATTCCTTTTCCCTTCCCGAAAGGAAATTTCATTTCCTTTCGGGAAGGGAAAAGGAATCTTGCGATTTCAATGGGGACCAATAGAGGAATCTTTGGTGCATGTCCCTGCACTTGATGGCAGGCCATGCCTTTTGATGGCTTTGACTTTGGGAAAGATTTTTTTCTTTTTTTGGTTGTTTTCTGAAGTGTTCATGCCATGTCCCTCACATCTTGCCCCCTAAGTTGTGTCTTCCTCCTTGTCTTTTTCCCCTGCTTTTGCAACATCTGTGAGCTTAGTTTTGGAACCTTTTGGTCCTTTGCACTGCACCTGATATAAACCCAGGCCATTTTCTTAGAGTCACTAAATTTCCCAAATTTTCTTTTTTTCTCCTCCAATTGCAAATCCTTTGATGGTGTCTCCATTCCAGCGTGTTTGTAAGTCCTTCTTTTCTGTTTTGGCCTTCAGTGGGGATCAATTTTGGCAAGCTTTGCTGCATGTGCCTGCACTTGCTGGCGTATGGCCTGCCTGCATTTTGATGGCTTTGACTTTGGGAAAGATTTTTTTTTTATTTTTTTTATTATTTTAAGTATTCATGCCATGTCCCTCATATCTTGCCCCCTAAGTTGTGTCTTCCTCCTTGACTTTTCCCCCTGCTTTTGCAACATCTGTGAGCTTAGTTTTGGCACCTTTTGGTCCTTTGCAATGCACCTGATATAAACCCACGCCATTTTCTTAGAGTCACTAAATTTCCCAATTTTTTTTTTTCTCCTCCAATTGCAATTCCTTTGATGCTGTCTCCATTCCAGCGTGTTTGTAAGTCCTTCTTTTCTGTTTTGGCCTTCAGTGGGGATCAATTTTGGCAAGCTTTGCTGCATGTGCCTGCACTTGCTGGCCTATGGCCTGCCTGCCTTTTGATGGCTTTGACTTTGGGAAAGATTTTTTTCTTTTTTTGGTTGTTTTCTGAAGTGTTCAGGCCATGTCCCTCATATCTTGCCCCCTAAGTTCTGTCTTCCTCCTTGACTTTTTACCCTGCTTTTGCAACATCTGTGAGCTTAGTTTTGGCATCTTTTGGTCCTTTGCACTGCACCTGATAAAACCCCAGGCCACTTTCTTAGAGTCACTAAATTTCCCAAATTTTCTTTTTTTCTCCTCCAATTGCAATTCCTTTGATGTTGACTCCTTTCCAGCGTGTTTGTAGGTCCTTCTTTTTTGTTTTGGCCTTCAGTGGGGATCAATTTTGGCAAGCTTTGCTGCATGTGCCTGCCCTTGGTGGTGTATGGCCTGCCTGCATTTTGATGGCTTTGACTTTGGGAAAGATTTTTTCTTTATTTTTTTTTTATTATTTTAAGTATTCCTGCCATGTCCCTCACATCTTGCCCCCTAAGTTGTGTCTTCCTCCTTGACTTTTTCCCCTGCTTTTGCAACATCTATGAGCTTAGTTTTGGCACCTTTTGGTCCTTTGCACTGCACCTGATATAAACCCAGGCCATTTTCTTAGAATCACTAAATTTCCCAAATTTTATTTTTTTCTCATAGAAATTGAATTCCTTTCATGTTGTCTCCATTCCAGCGTGTTTGTAAGTCCTTCTTTTCTGTTTTGGCCTTCAGTGGGGATCAATTTTGGCAAGCTTTGCTGCATGTGCCTGCACTTGCTGGCGTATGGCCTGCCTGCATTTTGATGGCTTTGACTTTGGGAAAGATTTTTTCTTTTTTTTTTTTTTATTATTTTAAGTATTCATGCCATGTCCCTCACATCTTGCCCCCTAAGTTGTGTCTTCCTCCTTGACTTTTTCCCCTGCTTTTGCAACATCTGTGAGCTTAGTTTTGGCACCTTTTTGGTCCTTTGCACCTGATATAAACCCAGGCCATTTTCTTAGAGTCACTAAATTTCCCAATTTTTTTTTTTCTCCTCCAATTGCAATTCCTTTGATGTTGTCTCCATTCCAGCGTGTTTGTAAGTCCTTCTTTTCTGTTTTGGCCTTCAGTGGGGATCAATTTTGGCAAGCTTTGCTGCATGTGCCTGCCCTTGGTGGTGTATGGCCTGCCTGCCTTTTGATGGCTTTGACTTTGGGAAAGATTTTTTTCTTTTTTTGGTTGTTTTCTGAAGTGTTCATGCCATGTCCCTCATATCTTGCCCCCTAAGTTCTGTCTTCCTCCTTGACTTTTTACCCTGCTTTTGCAACATCTGTGAGCTTAGTTTTGGCATCTTTTGGTCCTTTGCACTGCACCTGATAAAACCCCAGGCCACTTTCTTAGAGTCATTAAATTTCCCAAATTTTCTTTTTTTCTCCTCCAATTGCAATTCCTTTGATGTTGACTCCTTTCCAGTGTGTTTGTAGGTCCTTCTTTTCTGTTTTGGCCTTCAGTGGGGATCAATTTTGGCAAGCTTTGCTGCATGTGCCTGCCCTTGGTGGTGTATGGCCTGCCTGCATTTTGATGGCTTTGACTTTGGGAAAGATTTTTTCTTTTTTTTTTTTTATTATTTTAAGTATTCATGCCATGTCCCTCACATCTTGCCCCCTAAGTTGTGTCTTCCTCCTTGACTTTTTCCCCTGCTTTTGCAACATCTGTGAGCTTAGTTTTGGCACCTTTTGGTCCTTTGCACTGCACCTGATATAAACCCAGGCCATTTTCTTAGAATCACTAAATTTCCCAATTTTTTTTTTTCTCCTCCAATTGCAATTCCTTTGATGCTGTCTCCATTCCAGCGTGTTTGTAAGTCCTTCTTTTCTGTTTTGGCCTTCAGTGGGGATCAATTTTGGCAAGCTTTGCTGCATGTGCCTGCCCTTGGTGGTGTATGGCCTGCCTGCATTTTGATGGCTTTGACTTTGGGAAAGATTTTTTCTTTTTTTTTTCTTTTTTGTTTTAAGTATTCATGCCATGTCCCTCACATCTTGCCCCCTAAGTTGTGTCTTCCTCCTTGACTTTTTCCCCTGCTTTTGCTACATCTGTGAGCTTGGTTTTGGCACCTTTTGGTCCTTTGCAATGCAGCTGATTTCCTCACAGCATATTTTTTGAAGAGACTAAAATTCCCGATTTTCTGCTTTTTTCAATTGCATTTCATTTGAACCTATCTCCTTTCCAGAGTGTTTGTAAGCCTTTCTTTTGGGATTCGCAAGATTCCTTTTCCCTTCCCAAAAGGAAATTTCATTTCCTTTGGGGAAGGGAAAAGGAATCTTGCGATTTCAATGGGGACCAATAGAGGAATCTTTGGTGCATGTCCCTGCACTTGATGGCAGGCCATGCCTTTTGATGGCTTTGACTTTGGGAAAGATTTTTTTCTTTTTTTGGTTGTTTTCTGAAGTGTTCATGCCATGTCCCTCACATCTTGCCCCCTAAGTTGTGTCTTCCTCCTTGTCTTTTTCCCATGCTTTTGCAACATCTGTGAGCTTAGTTTTGGCACCTTTTGGTCCTTTGCACTGCACCTGATATAAACCCACGCCATTTTCTTAGAATCACTAACTTACCCAAATTTTCTTTTTTTCTCAAAGAAATTGAATTCCTTTCATGTTGTCTCCATTCCAGCGTGTTTGTAAGTCCTTCTTTTCTGTTTTGGCCTTCAGTGGGGATCAATTTTGGCAAGCTTTGCTGCATGTGCCTGCACTTGCTGGCGTATGGCCTGCCTGCATTTTGATGGCTTTGACTTTGGGAAAGATTTTTTCTTTTTTTTTTTTTTATTATTTTAAGTATTCATGCCATGTCCCTCACATCTTGCCCCCTAAGTTGTGTCTTCCTCCTTGACTTTTTCCCCTGCTTTTGCAACATCTGTGAGCTTAGTTTTGGCACCTTTTTGGTCCTTTGCACCTGATATAAACCCAGGCCATTTTCTTAGAGTCACTAAATTTCCCAATTTTTTTTTTTCTCCTCCAATTGCAATTCCTTTGATGTTGTCTCCATTCCAGCGTGTTTGTAAGTCCTTCTTTTCTGTTTTGGCCTTCAGTGGGGATCAATTTTGGCAAGCTTTGCTGCATGTGCCTGCCCTTGGTGGTGTATGGCCTGCCTGCCTTTTGATGGCTTTGACTTTGGGAAAGATTTTTTTCTTTTTTTGGTTGTTTTCTGAAGTGTTCATGCCATGTCCCTCATATCTTGCCCCCTAAGTTCTGTCTTCCTCCTTGACTTTTTACCCTGCTTTTGCAACATCTGTGAGCTTAGTTTTGGCATCTTTTGGTCCTTTGCACTGCACCTGATAAAACCCCAGGCCACTTTCTTAGAGTCATTAAATTTCCCAAATTTTCTTTTTTTCTCCTCCAATTGCAATTCCTTTGATGTTGACTCCTTTCCAGCGTGTTTGTAGGTCCTTCTTTTCTGTTTTGGCCTTCAGTGAGGATCAATTTTGGCAAGCTTTGCTGCATGTGCCTGCACTTGCTGGCCTATGGCCTGCCTGCCTTTTGATGGCTTTGACTTTGGGAAAGATTTTTTTCTTTTTTTGGTTGTTTTCTGAAGTGTTCAGGCCATGTCCCTCATATCTTGCCCCCTAAGTTCTGTCTTCCTCCTTGACTTTTTACCCTGCTTTTGCAACATCTGTGAGCTTAGTTTTGGCATCTTTTGGTCCTTTGCACTGCACCTGATAAAACCCCAGGCCACTTTCTTAGAGTCACTAAATTTCCCAAATTTTCTTTTTTTCTCCTCCAATTGCAATTCCTTTGATGTTGACTCCTTTCCAGCGTGTTTGTAGGTCCTTCTTTTTTGTTTTGGCCTTCAGTGGGGATCAATTTTGGCAAGCTTTGCAGCATGTGCCTGCCCTTGGTGGTGTATGGCCTGCCTGCATTTTGATGGCTTTGACTTTGGGAAAGATTTTTTCTTTATTTTTTTTTTATTATTTTAAGTATTCCTGCCATGTCCCTCACATCTTGCCCCCTAAGTTGTGTCTTCCTCCTTGACTTTTTCCCCTGCTTTTGCAACATCTATGAGCTTAGTTTTGGCACCTTTTGGTCCTTTGCACTGCACCTGATATAAACCCAGGCCATTTTCTTAGAGTCACTAAATTTCCCAAATTTTCTTTTTTTCTCATAGAAATTGAATTCCTTTCATGTTGTCTCCATTCCAGCGTGTTTGTAAGTCCTTCTTTTCTGTTTTGGCCTTCAGTGGGGATCAATTTTGGCAAGCTTTGCTGCATGTGCCTGCACTTGCTGGCGTATGGCCTGCCTGCATTTTGATGGCTTTGACTTTGGGAAAGATTTTTTCTTTTTTTTTTTTTTATTATTTTAAGTATTCATGCCATGTCCCTCACATCTTGCCCCCTAAGTTGTGTCTTCCTCCTTGACTTTTTCCCCTGCTTTTGCAACATCTGTGAGCTTAGTTTTGGCACCTTTTTGGTCCTTTGCACCTGATATAAACCCAGGCCATTTTCTTAGAGTCACTAAATTTCCCAATTTTTTTTTTTCTCCTCCAATTGCAATTCCTTTGATGTTGTCTCCATTCCAGCGTGTTTGTAAGTCCTTCTTTTCTGTTTTGGCCTTCAGTGGGGATCAATTTTGGCAAGCTTTGCTGCATGTGCCTGCCCTTGGTGGTGTATGGCCTGCCTGCCTTTTGATGGCTTTGTCTTTGGGAAAGATTTTTTCTTTTTTTTTTTTATTATTTTAGGTATTCATGCCATGTCCCTCATATCTTGCCCCCTAAGTTGTGTCTTCCTCCTTGACTTTTTCCCCTGCTTTTGCAACATCTGTGAGCTTAGTTTTGGCACCTTTTGGTCCTTTGCACTGCACCTGATATAAACCCAGGCCATTTTCTTAGAGTCACTAAATTTCCCAAATTTTCTTTTTTTCTCCTCCAATTGCAAATCCTTTGATGGTGTCTCCATTCCAGCGTGTTTGTAAGTCCTTCTTTTCTGTTTTGGCCTTCAGTGGGGATCAATTTTGGCAAGCTTTTCTACATGTGCCTGCACTTGCTGGCGTATGGCCTGCCTGCATTTTGATGGCTTTGACTTTGGGAAAGATTTTTTCTTTTTTTTTTTTATTATTTTAAGTATTCATGCCATGTCCCTCACATCTTGCCCCCTAAGTTGTGTCTTCCTCCTTGACTTTTCCCCCTGCTTTTGCAACATCTGTGAGCTTAGTTTTGGCACCTTTTGGTCCTTTGCACTGCACCTGCTATAAACCCAGGCCATTTTCTTAGAGTCACTAAATTTCCCAATTTTTTTTTTTCTCCTCCAATTGCAATTCCTTTGATGCTGTCTCCATTCCAGCGTGTTTGTAAGTCCTTCTTTTCTGTTTTGGCCTTCAGTGGGGATCAATTTTGGCAAGCTTTGCTGCATGTGCCTGCCCTTGGTGGTGTATGGCCTGCCTGCCTTTTGATGGCTTTGACTTTGGGAAAGATTTTTTTCTTTTTTTGGTTGTTTTCTGAAGTGTTCATGCCATGTCCCTCATATCTTGCCCCCTAAGTTCTGTCTTCCTCCTTGACTTTTTCCCCTGCTTTTGCAACATCTGTGAGCTTAGTTTTGGCATCTTTTGGTCCTTTGCACTGCACCTGATAAAACCCCAGGCCACTTTCTTAGAGTCACTAAATTTCCCAAATTTTCTTTTTTTCTCCTCCAATTGCAATTCCTTTGATGTTGACTCCTTTCCAGCGTGTTTGTAGGTCCTTCTTTTTTGTTTTGGCCTTCAGTGGGGATCAATTTTGGCAAGCTTTGCTGCATGTGCCTGCCCTTGGTGGTGTATGGCCTGCCTGCATTTTGATGGCTTTGACTTTGGGAAAGATTTTTTCTTTTTTTTTTTTTTTATTATTTTAAGTATTCCTGCCATGTCCCTCACATCTTGCCCCCTAAGTTGTGTCTTCCTCCTTGACTTTTTCCCCTGCTTTTGCAACATCTGTGAGCTTAGTTTTGGCACCTTTTGGTCCTTTGCACTGCACCTGATATAAACCCAGGCCATTTTCTTAGAATCACTAAATTTCCCAAATTTTATTTTTTTCTCATAGAAATTGAATTCCTTTCATGTTGTCTCCATTCCAGCGTGTTTGTAGGTCCTTCTTTTCTGTTTTGGCCTTCAGTGGGGATCAATTTTGGCAAGCTTTGCTGCATGTGCCTGCACTTGCTGGCCTATGGCCTGCCTGCATTTTGATGGCTTTGACTTTGGGAAAGATTTTTTCTTTTTTTTTTTTTTATTATTTTAAGTATTCATGCCATGTCCCTCACATCTTGCCCCCTAAGTTGTGTCTTCCTCCTTGACTTTTTCCCCTGCTTTTGCAACATCTGTGAGCTTAGTTTTGGCACCTTTTTGGTCCTTTGCACCTGATATAAACCCAGGCCATTTTCTTAGAGTCACTAAATTTCCCAATTTTTTTTTTTCTCCTCCAATTGCAATTCCTTTGATGTTGTCTCCATTCCAGCGTGTTTGTAAGTCCTTCTTTTCTGTTTTGGCCTTCAGTGGGGATCAATTTTGGCAAGCTTTGCTGCATGTGCCTGCCCTTGGTGGTGTATGGCCTGCCTGCCTTTTGATGGCTTTGACTTTGGGAAAGATTTTTTTCTTTTTTTGGTTGTTTTCTGAAGTGTTCAGGCCATGTCCCTCATATCTTGCCCCCTAAGTTCTGTCTTCCTCCTTGACTTTTTACCCTGCTTTTGCAACATCTGTGAGCTTAGTTTTGGCATCTTTTGGTCCTTTGCACTGCACCTGATAAAACCCCAGGCCACTTTCTTAGAGTCATTAAATTTCCCAAATTTTCTTTTTTTCTCCTCCAATTGCAATTCCTTTGATGTTGACTCCTTTCCAGCGTGTTTGTAGGTCCTTCTTTTCTGTTTTGGCCTTCAGTGGGGATCAATTTTGGCAAGCTTTGCTGCATGTGCCTGCCCTTGGTGGTGTATGGCCTGCCTGCATTTTGATGGCTTTGACTTTGGGAAAGATTTTTTCTTTATTTTTTTTTTATTATTTTAAGTATTCATGCCATGTCCCTCACATCTTGCCCCCTAAGTTGTGTCTTCCTCCTTGACTTTTCCCCCTGCTTTTGCAACATCTGTGAGCTTAGTTTTGGCACCTTTTGGTCCTTTGCACTGCACCTGATATAAACCCAGGCCATTTTCTTAGAGTCACTAAATTTCCCAATTTTTTTTTTTCTCCTCCAATTGCAATTCCTTTGATGCTGTCTCCATTCCAGCGTGTTTGTAAGTCCTTCTTTTCTGTTTTGGCCTTCAGTGGGGATCAATTTTGGCAAGCTTTGCTGCATGTGCCTGCCCTTGGTGGTGTATGGCCTGCCTGCCTTTTGATGGCTTTGACTTTGGGAAAGATTTTTTTCTTTTTTTGGTTGTTTTCTGAAGTGTTCAGGCCATGTCCCTCATATCTTGCCCCCTAAGTTCTGTCTTCCTCCTTGACTTTTTACCCTGCTTTTGCAACATCTGTGAGCTTAGTTTTGGCATCTTTTGGTCCTTTGCACTGCACCTGATAAAACCCCAGGCCACTTTCTTAGAGTCACTAAATTTCCCAAATTTTCTTTTTTTCTCCTCCAATTGCAATTCCTTTGATGTTGACTCCTTTCCAGCGTGTATGTAGGTCCTTCTTTTGTGTTTTGGCCTTCAGTGGGGATCAATTTTGGCAAGCTTTGCTGCATGTGCCTGCCCTTGGTGGTGTATGGCCTGCCTGCATTTTGATGGCTTTGACTTTGGGAAAGATTTTTTCTTTTTTTTTTTTTTATTATTTTAAGTATTCCTGCCATGTCCCTCACATCTTGCCCCCTAAGTTGTGTCTTCCTCCTTGACTTTTTCCCCTGCTTTTGCAACATCTATGAGCTTTGTTTTGGCACCTTTTGGTCCTTTGCACTGCACCTGATATAAACCCAGGCCATTTTCTTAGAATCACTAACTTACCCAAATTTTCTTTTTTTCTCATAGAAATTGAATTCCTTTCATGTTGTCTCCATTCCATCGTGTTTGTAAGTCCTTCTTTTCTGTTTTGGCCTTCAGTGGGGATCAATTTTGGCAAGCTTTGCTGCATGTGCCTGCACTTGCTGGCCTATGGCCTGCCTGCATTTTGATGGCTTTGACTTTGGGAATGATTTTTTCTTTTTTTTTTTTTATTATTTTAAGTATTCATGCCATGTCCCTCACATCTTGCCCCCTAAGTTGTGTCTTCCTCCTTGACTTTTTCCCCTGCAATGCACCTGATATAAATCCAGGCCATTTTCTTAGAGTCACTAAATTTCCCAATATTTCCTTTTTTCTCCTCCAATTGCAATTCCTTTGATGCTGTCTCCATTCCAGCGTGTTTGTAGGTCCTTCTTTTCTGTTTTGGCCTTCAGTGGGGATCAATTTTGGCAAGCTTTGCTGCATGTGCCTGCCCTTGGTGGTGTATGGCCTGCCTGCATTTTGATGGCTTTGACTTTGGGAAAGATTTTTTCTTTTTTTTTTCTTTTTTGTTTTAAGTATTCATGCCATGTCCCTCACATCTTGCCCCCTAAGTTGTGTCTTCCTCCTTGACTTTTTCCCCTGCTTTTGCTACATCTGTGATCTTGGTTTTGGCACCTTTTGGTCCTTTCAATGCAGCTGATTTCCTCACAGCATATTTTTTGAAGAGACTAAAATTCCCGATTTTCTGCTTTTTTCAATTGCATTTCATTTGAACCTGTCTCCTTTCCAGAGTGTTTGTAAGCCTTTCTTTTGGGATTCGCAAGATTCCTTTTCCCTTCCCGAAAGGAAATTTCATTTCCTTTCGGGAAGGGAAAAGGAATCTTGCGATTTCAATGGGGACCAATAGAGGAATCTTTGGTGCATGTCCCTGCACTTGATGGCAGGCCATGCCTTTTGATGGCTTTGACTTTGGGAAAGATTTTTTTCTTTTTTTGGTTGTTTTCTGAAGTGTTCATGCCATGTCCCTCACATCTTGCCCCCTAAGTTGTGTCTTCCTCCTTGTCTTTTTCCCCTGCTTTTGCAACATCTGTGAGCTTAGTTTTGGAACCTTTTGGTCCTTTGCACTGCACCTGATATAAACCCAGGCCATTTTCTTAGAGTCACTAAATTTCCCAAATTTTCTTTTTTTCTCCTCCAATTGCAAATCCTTTGATGGTGTCTCCATTCCAGCGTGTTTGTAAGTCCTTCTTTTCTGTTTTGGCCTTCAGTGGGGATCAATTTTGGCAAGCTTTGCTGCATGTGCCTGCACTTGCTGGCGTATGGCCTGCCTGCATTTTGATGGCTTTGACTTTGGGAAAGATTTTTTTTTTATTTTTTTTATTATTTTAAGTATTCATGCCATGTCCCTCATATCTTGCCCCCTAAGTTGTGTCTTCCTCCTTGACTTTTCCCCCTGCTTTTGCAACATCTGTGAGCTTAGTTTTGGCACCTTTTGGTCCTTTGCAATGCACCTGATATAAACCCACGCCATTTTCTTAGAGTCACTAAATTTCCCAATTTTTTTTTTTTCTCCTCCAATTGCAAATCCTTTGATGGTGTCTCCATTCCAGCGTGTTTGTAAGTCCTTCTTTTCTGTTTTGGCCTTCAGTGGGGATCAATTTTGGCAAGCTTTGCTGCATGTGCCTGCACTTGCTGGCCTATGGCCTGCCTGCCTTTTGATGGCTTTGACTTTGGGAAAGATTTTTTTCTTTTTTTGGTTGTTTTCTGAAGTGTTCAGGCCATGTCCCTCATATCTTGCCCCCTAAGTTCTGTCTTCCTCCTTGACTTTTTACCCTGCTTTTGCAACATCTGTGAGCTTAGTTTTGGCATCTTTTGGTCCTTTGCACTGCACCTGATAAAAACCCCAGGCCACTTTCTTAGAGTCACTAAATTTCCCAAATTTTCTTTTTTTCTCCTCCAATTGCAATTCCTTTGATGTTGACTCCTTTCCAGCGTGTTTGTAGGTCCTTCTTTTTTGTTTTGGCCTTCAGTGGGGATCAATTTTGGCAAGCTTTGCTGCATGTGCCTGCCCTTGGTGGTGTATGGCCTGCCTGCATTTTGATGGCTTTGACTTTGGGAAAGATTTTTTCTTTATTTTTTTTTTATTATTTTAAGTATTCCTGCCATGTCCCTCACATCTTGCCCCCCCTAAGTTGTGTCTTCCTCCTTTACTTTTTCCCCTGCAATGCACCTGATATAAATCCAGGCCATTTTCTTAGAGTCACTAAATTTCCCAATATTTCCTTTTTTCTCCTCCAATTGCAATTCCTTTGATGCTGTCTCCATTCCAGCGTGTTTGTAGGTCCTTCTTTTCTGTTTTGGCCTTCAGTGGGGATCAATTTTGGCAAGCTTTGCTGCATGTGCCTGCCCTTGGTGGTGTATGGCCTGCCTGCATTTTTGATGGCTTTGACTTTGGGAAAGATTTTTTTCTTTTTTTTTTTCTTTTTTGTTTTAAGTATTCATGCCATGTCCCTCACATCTTGCCCCCTAAGTTGTGTCTTCCTCCTTGACTTTTTCCCCCTGCTTTTGCTACATCTGTGATCTTGGTTTTGGCACCTTTTGGTCCTTTCAATGCAGCTGATTTCCTCACAGCATATTTTTTGAAGAGACTAAAATTCCCGATTTTCTGCTTTTTTCAATTGCATTTCATTTGAACCTGTCTCCTTTCCAGAGTGTTTGTAAGCCTTTCTTTTGGGATTCGCAAGATTCCTTTTCCCTTCCCGAAAGGAAATTTCATTTCCTTTCAGGGAAAAGGAATCTTGCGATTTCAATGGGGACCAATAGAGGAATCTTTGGTGCATGTCCCTGCACTTGATGGCAGGCCATGCCTTTTGATGGCTTTGACTTTGGGAAAGATTTTTTTCTTTTTTTGGTTGTTTTCTGAAGTGTTCATGCCATGTCCCTCACATCTTGCCCCCTAAGTTGTGTCTTCCTCCTTGTCTTTTTCCCCTGCTTTTGCAACATCTGTGAGCTTAGTTTTGGAACCTTTTGGTCCTTTGCACTGCACCTGATATAAACCCAGGCCATTTTCTTAGAGTCACTAAATTTCCCAAATTTTCTTTTTTTCTCCTCCAATTGCAAATCCTTTGATGGTGTCTCCATTCCAGCGTGTTTGTAAGTCCTTCTTTTCTGTTTTGGCCTTCAGTGGGGATCAATTTTGGCAAGCTTTGCTGCATGTGCCTGCACTTGCTGGCGTATGGCCTGCCTGCATTTTGATGGCTTTGACTTTGGGAAAGATTTTTTTTTTATTTTTTTTATTATTTTAAGTATTCATGCCATGTCCCTCATATCTTGCCCCCTAAGTTGTGTCTTCCTCCTTGACTTTTCCCCCTGCTTTTGCAACATCTGTGAGCTTAGTTTTGGCACCTTTTGGTCCTTTGCAATGCACCTGATATAAACCCACGCCATTTTCTTAGAGTCACTAAATTTCCCAATTTTTTTTTTTCTCCTCCAATTGCAATTCCTTTGATGCTGTCTCCATTCCAGCGTGTTTGTAAGTCCTTCTTTTCTGTTTTGGCCTTCAGTGGGGATCAATTTTGGCAAGCTTTGCTGCATGTGCCTGCACTTGCTGGCCTATGGCCTGCCTGCCTTTTGATGGCTTTGACTTTGGGAAAGATTTTTTTCTTTTTTTGGTTGTTTTCTGAAGTGTTCAGGCCATGTCCCTCATATCTTGCCCCCTAAGTTCTGTCTTCCTCCTTGACTTTTTACCCTGCTTTTGCAACATCTGTGAGCTTAGTTTTGGCATCTTTTGGTCCTTTGCACTGCACCTGATAAAACCCCAGGCCACTTTCTTAGAGTCACTAAATTTCCCAAATTTTCTTTTTTTCTCCTCCAATTGCAATTCCTTTGATGTTGACTCCTTTCCAGCGTGTTTGTAGGTCCTTCTTTTTTGTTTTGGCCTTCAGTGGGGATCAATTTTGGCAAGCTTTGCTGCATGTGCCTGCCCTTGGTGGTGTATGGCCTGCCTGCATTTTGATGGCTTTGACTTTGGGAAAGATTTTTTCTTTATTTTTTTTTTATTATTTTAAGTATTCCTGCCATGTCCCTCACATCTTGCCCCCTAAGTTGTGTCTTCCTCCTTGACTTTTTCCCCTGCTTTTGCAACATCTATGAGCTTAGTTTTGGCACCTTTTGGTCCTTTGCACTGCACCTGATATAAACCCAGGCCATTTTCTTAGAATCACTAAATTTCCCAAATTTTATTTTTTTCTCATAGAAATTGAATTCCTTTCATGTTGTCTCCATTCCAGCGTGTTTGTAAGTCCTTCTTTTCTGTTTTGGCCTTCAGTGGGGATCAATTTTGGCAAGCTTTGCTGCATGTGCCTGCCCTTGGTGGTGTATGGCCTGCCTGCATTTTGATGGCTTTGACTTTGGGAAAGATTTTTTCTTTTTTTTTTCTTTTTTGTTTTAAGTATTCATGCCATGTCCCTCACATCTTGCCCCCTAAGTTGTGTCTTCCTCCTTGACTTTTTCCCCTGCTTTTGCTACATCTGTGAGCTTGGTTTTGGCACCTTTTGGTCCTTTGCAATGCAGCTGATTTCCTCACAGCATATTTTTTGAAGAGACTAAAATTCCCGATTTTCTGCTTTTTTCAATTGCATTTCATTTGAACCTATCTCCTTTCCAGAGTGTTTGTAAGCCTTTCTTTTGGGATTCGCAAGATTCCTTTTCCCTTCCCAAAAGGAAATTTCATTTCCTTTGGGGAAGGGAAAAGGAATCTTGCGATTTCAATGGGGACCAATAGAGGAATCTTTGGTGCATGTCCCTGCACTTGATGGCAGGCCATGCCTTTTGATGGCTTTGACTTTGGGAAAGATTTTTTTCTTTTTTTGGTTGTTTTCTGAAGTGTTCATGCCATGTCCCTCACATCTTGCCCCCTAAGTTGTGTCTTCCTCCTTGTCTTTTTCCCATGCTTTTGCAACATCTGTGAGCTTAGTTTTGGCACCTTTTGGTCCTTTGCACTGCACCTGATATAAACCCACGCCATTTTCTTAGAATCACTAACTTACCCAAATTTTCTTTTTTTCTCAAAGAAATTGAATTCCTTTCATGTTGTCTCCATTCCAGCGTGTTTGTAAGTCCTTCTTTTCTGTTTTGGCCTTCAGTGGGGATCAATTTTGGCAAGCTTTGCTGCATGTGCCTGCACTTGCTGGCGTATGGCCTGCCTGCATTTTGATGGCTTTGACTTTGGGAAAGATTTTTTCTTTTTTTTTTTTTTATTATTTTAAGTATTCATGCCATGTCCCTCACATCTTGCCCCCTAAGTTGTGTCTTCCTCCTTGACTTTTTCCCCTGCTTTTGCAACATCTGTGAGCTTAGTTTTGGCACCTTTTTGGTCCTTTGCACCTGATATAAACCCAGGCCATTTTCTTAGAGTCACTAAATTTCCCAATTTTTTTTTTTCTCCTCCAATTGCAATTCCTTTGATGTTGTCTCCATTCCAGCGTGTTTGTAAGTCCTTCTTTTCTGTTTTGGCCTTCAGTGGGGATCAATTTTGGCAAGCTTTGCTGCATGTGCCTGCCCTTGGTGGTGTATGGCCTGCCTGCCTTTTGATGGCTTTGACTTTGGGAAAGATTTTTTTCTTTTTTTGGTTGTTTTCTGAAGTGTTCATGCCATGTCCCTCATATCTTGCCCCCTAAGTTCTGTCTTCCTCCTTGACTTTTTACCCTGCTTTTGCAACATCTGTGAGCTTAGTTTTGGCATCTTTTGGTCCTTTGCACTGCACCTGATAAAACCCCAGGCCACTTTCTTAGAGTCATTAAATTTCCCAAATTTTCTTTTTTTCTCCTCCAATTGCAATTCCTTTGATGTTGACTCCTTTCCAGCGTGTTTGTAGGTCCTTCTTTTCTGTTTTGGCCTTCAGTGAGGATCAATTTTGGCAAGCTTTGCTGCATGTGCCTGCCCTTGGTGGTGTATGGCCTGCCTGCATTTTGATGGCTTTGACTTTGGGAAAGATTTTTTCTTTTTTTTTTTTTTATTATTTTAAGTATTCATGCCATGTCCCTCACATCTTGCCCCCTAAGTTGTGTCTTCCTCCTTGACTTTTCCCCCTGCTTTTGCAACATCTGTGAGCTTAGTTTTGGCACCTTTTGGTCCTTTGCACTGCACCTGATATAAACCCAGGCCATTTTCTTAGAGTCACTAAATTTCCCAATTTTTTTTTTTCTCCTCCAATTGCAATTCCTTTGATGCTGTCTCCATTCCAGCGTGTTTGTAAGTCCTTCTTTTCTGTTTTGGCCTTCAGTGGGGATCAATTTTGGCAAGCTTTGCTGCATGTGCCTGCCCTTGGTGGTGTATGGCCTGCCTGCCTTTTGATGGCTTTGACTTTGGGAAAGATTTTTTTCTTTTTTTGGTTGTTTTCTGAAGTGTTCAGGCCATGTCCCTCATATCTTGCCCCCTAAGTTCTGTCTTCCTCCTTGACTTTTTACCCTGCTTTTGCAACATCTGTGAGCTTAGTTTTGGCACCTTTTGGTCCTTTGCACTGCACCTGATAAAACCCCAGGCCACTTTCTTAGAGTCACTAAATTTCCCAAATTTTCTTTTTTTCTCCTCCAATTGCAATTCCTTTGATGTTGACTCCTTTCCAGCGTGTATGTAGGTCCTTCTTTTGTGTTTTGGCCTTCAGTGGGGATCAATTTTGGCAAGCTTTGCTGCATGTGCCTGCCCTTGGTGGTGTATGGCCTGCCTGCATTTTGATGGCTTTGACTTTGGGAAAGATTTTTTCTTTTTTTTTTTTTTATTATTTTAAGTATTCCTGCCATGTCCCTCACATCTTGCCCCCTAAGCTGTGTCTTCCTCCTTGACTTTTTCCCCTGCTTTTGCAACATCTATGAGCTTTGTTTTGGCACCTTTTGGTCCTTTGCACTGCACCTGATATAAACCCAGGCCATTTTCTTAGAATCACTAACTTACCCAAATTTTCTTTTTTTCTCATAGAAATTGAATTCCTTTCATGTTGTCTCCATTCCATCGTGTTTGTAAGTCCTTCTTTTCTGTTTTGGCCTTCAGTGGGGATCAATTTTGGCAAGCTTTGCTGCATGTGCCTGCACTTGCTGGCCTATGGCCTGCCTGCATTTTGATGGCTTTGACTTTGGGAATGATTTTTTCTTTTTTTTTTTTTATTATTTTAAGTATTCATGCCATGTCCCTCACATCTTGCCCCCTAAGTTGTGTCTTCCTCCTTGACTTTTTCCCCTGCAATGCACCTGATATAAATCCAGGCCATTTTCTTAGAGTCACTAAATTTCCCAATATTTCCTTTTTTCTCCTCCAATTGCAATTCCTTTGATGCTGTCTCCATTCCAGCGTGTTTGTAGGTCCTTCTTTTCTGTTTTGGCCTTCAGTGGGGATCAATTTTGGCAAGCTTTGCTGCATGTGCCTGCCCTTGGTGGTGTATGGCCTGCCTGCATTTTGATGGCTTTGACTTTGGGAAAGATTTTTTCTTTTTTTTTTCTTTTTTGTTTTAAGTATTCATGCCATGTCCCTCACATCTTGCCCCCTAAGTTGTGTCTTCCTCCTTGACTTTTTCCCCTGCTTTTGCTACATCTGTGATCTTGGTTTTGGCACCTTTTGGTCCTTTCAATGCAGCTGATTTCCTCACAGCATATTTTTTGAAGAGACTAAAATTCCCGATTTTCTGCTTTTTTCAATTGCATTTCATTTGAACCTGTCTCCTTTCCAGAGTGTTTGTAAGCCTTTCTTTTGGGATTCGCAAGATTCCTTTTCCCTTCCCGAAAGGAAATTTCATTTCCTTTCGGGAAGGGAAAAGGAATCTTGCGATTTCAATGGGGACCAATAGAGGAATCTTTGGTGCATGTCCCTGCACTTGATGGCAGGCCATGCCTTTTGATGGCTTTGACTTTGGGAAAGATTTTTTTCTTTTTTTGGTTGTTTTCTGAAGTGTTCATGCCATGTCCCTCACATCTTGCCCCCTAAGTTGTGTCTTCCTCCTTGTCTTTTTCCCCTGCTTTTGCAACATCTGTGAGCTTAGTTTTGGAACCTTTTGGTCCTTTGCACTGCACCTGATATAAACCCAGGCCATTTTCTTAGAGTCACTAAATTTCCCAAATTTTCTTTTTTTCTCCTCCAATTGCAAATCCTTTGATGGTGTCTCCATTCCAGCGTGTTTGTAAGTCCTTCTTTTCTGTTTTGGCCTTCAGTGGGGATCAATTTTGGCAAGCTTTGCTGCATGTGCCTGCACTTGCTGGCGTATGGCCTGCCTGCATTTTGATGGCTTTGACTTTGGGAAAGATTTTTTTTTTATTTTTTTTATTATTTTAAGTATTCATGCCATGTCCCTCATATCTTGCCCCCTAAGTTGTGTCTTCCTCCTTGACTTTTCCCCCTGCTTTTGCAACATCTGTGAGCTTAGTTTTGGCACCTTTTGGTCCTTTGCAATGCACCTGATATAAACCCACGCCATTTTCTTAGAGTCACTAAATTTCCCAATTTTTTTTTTTCTCCTCCAATTGCAATTCCTTTGATGCTGTCTCCATTCCAGCGTGTTTGTAAGTCCTTCTTTTCTGTTTTGGCCTTCAGTGGGGATCAATTTTGGCAAGCTTTGCTGCATGTGCCTGCACTTGCTGGCCTATGGCCTGCCTGCCTTTTGATGGCTTTGACTTTGGGAAAGATTTTTTTCTTTTTTTGGTTGTTTTCTGAAGTGTTCAGGCCATGTCCCTCATATCTTGCCCCCTAAGTTCTGTCTTCCTCCTTGACTTTTTACCCTGCTTTTGCAACATCTGTGAGCTTAGTTTTGGCATCTTTTGGTCCTTTGCACTGCACCTGATAAAACCCCAGGCCACTTTCTTAGAGTCACTAAATTTCCCAAATTTTCTTTTTTTCTCCTCCAATTGCAATTCCTTTGATGTTGACTCCTTTCCAGCGTGTTTGTAGGTCCTTCTTTTTTGTTTTGGCCTTCAGTGGGGATCAATTTTGGCAAGCTTTGCTGCATGTGCCTGCCCTTGGTGGTGTATGGCCTGCCTGCATTTTGATGGCTTTGACTTTGGGAAAGATTTTTTCTTTATTTTTTTTTTATTATTTTAAGTATTCCTGCCATGTCCCTCACATCTTGCCCCCTAAGTTGTGTCTTCCTCCTTTACTTTTTCCCCTGCAATGCACCTGATATAAATCCAGGCCATTTTCTTAGAGTCACTAAATTTCCCAATATTTCCTTTTTTCTCCTCCAATTGCAATTCCTTTGATGCTGTCTCCATTCCAGCGTGTTTGTAGGTCCTTCTTTTCTGTTTTGGCCTTCAGTGGGGATCAATTTTGGCAAGCTTTGCTGCATGTGCCTGCCCTTGGTGGTGTATGGCCTGCCTGCATTTTGATGGCTTTGACTTTGGGAAAGATTTTTTCTTTTTTTTTTCTTTTTTGTTTTAAGTATTCATGCCATGTCCCTCACATCTTGCCCCCTAAGTTGTGTCTTCCTCCTTGACTTTTTCCCCTGCTTTTGCTACATCTGTGATCTTGGTTTTGGCACCTTTTGGTCCTTTCAATGCAGCTGATTTCCTCACAGCATATTTTTTGAAGAGACTAAAATTCCCGATTTTCTGCTTTTTTCAATTGCATTTCATTTGAACCTGTCTCCTTTCCAGAGTGTTTGTAAGCCTTTCTTTTGGGATTCGCAAGATTCCTTTTCCCTTCCCGAAAGGAAATTTCATTTCCTTTCGGGAAGGGAAAAGGAATCTTGCGATTTCAATGGGGACCAATAGAGGAATCTTTGGTGCATGTCCCTGCACTTGATGGCAGGCCATGCCTTTTGATGGCTTTGACTTTGGGAAAGATTTTTTTCTTTTTTTGGTTGTTTTCTGAAGTGTTCATGCCATGTCCCTCACATCTTGCCCCCTAAGTTGTGTCTTCCTCCTTGTCTTTTTCCCCTGCTTTTGCAACATCTGTGAGCTTAGTTTTGGAACCTTTTGGTCCTTTGCACTGCACCTGATATAAACCCAGGCCATTTTCTTAGAGTCACTAAATTTCCCAAATTTTCTTTTTTTCTCCTCCAATTGCAAATCCTTTGATGGTGTCTCCATTCCAGCGTGTTTGTAAGTCCTTCTTTTCTGTTTTGGCCTTCAGTGGGGATCAATTTTGGCAAGCTTTGCTGCATGTGCCTGCACTTGCTGGCGTATGGCCTGCCTGCATTTTGATGGCTTTGACTTTGGGAAAGATTTTTTTTTTATTTTTTTTATTATTTTAAGTATTCATGCCATGTCCCTCATATCTTGCCCCCTAAGTTGTGTCTTCCTCCTTGACTTTTCCCCCTGCTTTTGCAACATCTGTGAGCTTAGTTTTGGCACCTTTTGGTCCTTTGCAATGCACCTGATATAAACCCACGCCATTTTCTTAGAGTCACTAAATTTCCCAATTTTTTTTTTTCTCCTCCAATTGCAATTCCTTTGATGCTGTCTCCATTCCAGCGTGTTTGTAAGTCCTTCTTTTCTCTTTTGGCCTTCAGTGGGGATCAATTTTGGCAAGCTTTGCTGCATGTGCCTGCACTTGCTGGCCTATGGCCTGCCTGCCTTTTGATGGCTTTGACTTTGGGAAAGATTTTTTTCTTTTTTTGGTTGTTTTCTGAAGTGTTCAGGCCATGTCCCTCATATCTTGCCCCCTAAGTTCTGTCTTCCTCCTTGACTTTTTACCCTGCTTTTGCAACATCTGTGAGCTTAGTTTTGGCATCTTTTGGTCCTTTGCACTGCACCTGATAAAACCCCAGGCCACTTTCTTAGAGTCACTAAATTTCCCAAATTTTCTTTTTTTCTCCTCCAATTGCAATTCCTTTGATGTTGACTCCTTTCCAGCGTGTTTGTAGGTCCTTCTTTTTTGTTTTGGCCTTCAGTGGGGATCAATTTTGGCAAGCTTTGCTGCATGTGCCTGCCCTTGGTGGTGTATGGCCTGCCTGCATTTTGATGGCTTTGACTTTGGGAAAGATTTTTTCTTTATTTTTTTTTTATTATTTTAAGTATTCCTGCCATGTCCCTCACATCTTGCCCCCTAAGTTGTGTCTTCCTCCTTGACTTTTTCCCCTGCTTTTGCAACATCTATGAGCTTAGTTTTGGCACCTTTTGGTCCTTTGCACTGCACCTGATATAAACCCAGGCCATTTTCTTAGAATCACTAAATTTCCCAAATTTTATTTTTTTCTCATAGAAATTGAATTCCTTTCATGTTGTCTCCATTCCAGCGTGTTTGTAAGTCCTTCTTTTCTGTTTTGGCCTTCAGTGGGGATCAATTTTGGCAAGCTTTGCTGCATGTGCCTGCACTTGCTGGCGTATGGCCTGCCTGCATTTTGATGGCTTTGACTTTGGGAAAGATTTTTTCTTTTTTTTTTTTTTATTATTTTAAGTATTCATGCCATGTCCCTCACATCTTGCCCCCTAAGTTGTGTCTTCCTCCTTGACTTTTTCCCCTGCTTTTGCAACATCTGTGAGCTTAGTTTTGGCACCTTTTTGGTCCTTTGCACCTGATATAAACCCAGGCCATTTTCTTAGAGTCACTAAATTTCCCAATTTTTTTTTTTCTCCTCCAATTGCAATTCCTTTGATGTTGTCTCCATTCCAGCGTGTTTGTAAGTCCTTCTTTTCTGTTTTGGCCTTCAGTGGGGATCAATTTTGGCAAGCTTTGCTGCATGTGCCTGCCCTTGGTGGTGTATGGCCTGCCTGCCTTTTGATGGCTTTGACTTTGGGAAAGATTTTTTTCTTTTTTTGGTTGTTTTCTGAAGTGTTCATGCCATGTCCCTCATATCTTGCCCCCTAAGTTCTGTCTTCCTCCTTGACTTTTTACCCTGCTTTTGCAACATCTGTGAGCTTAGTTTTGGCATCTTTTGGTCCTTTGCACTGCACCTGATAAAACCCCAGGCCACTTTCTTAGAGTCATTAAATTTCCCAAATTTTCTTTTTTTCTCCTCCAATTGCAATTCCTTTGATGTTGACTCCTTTCCAGTGTGTTTGTAGGTCCTTCTTTTCTGTTTTGGCCTTCAGTGGGGATCAATTTTGGCAAGCTTTGCTGCATGTGCCTGCCCTTGGTGGTGTATGGCCTGCCTGCATTTTGATGGCTTTGACTTTGGGAAAGATTTTTTCTTTTTTTTTTTTTTATTATTTTAAGTATTCATGCCATGTCCCTCACATCTTGCCCCCTAAGTTGTGTCTTCCTCCTTGACTTTTTCCCCTGCTTTTGCAACATCTGTGAGCTTAGTTTTGGCACCTTTTGGTCCTTTGCACTGCACCTGATATAAACCCAGGCCATTTTCTTAGAATCACTAAATTTCCCAATTTTTTTTTTTCTCCTCCAATTGCAATTCCTTTGATGCTGTCTCCATTCCAGCGTGTTTGTAAGTCCTTCTTTTCTGTTTTGGCCTTCAGTGGGGATCAATTTTGGCAAGCTTTGCTGCATGTGCCTGCCCTTGGTGGTGTATGGCCTGCCTGCATTTTGATGGCTTTGACTTTGGGAAAGATTTTTTCTTTTTTTTTTCTTTTTTGTTTTAAGTATTCATGCCATGTCCCTCACATCTTGCCCCCTAAGTTGTGTCTTCCTCCTTGACTTTTTCCCCTGCTTTTGCTACATCTGTGAGCTTGGTTTTGGCACCTTTTGGTCCTTTGCAATGCAGCTGATTTCCTCACAGCATATTTTTTGAAGAGACTAAAATTCCCGATTTTCTGCTTTTTTCAATTGCATTTCATTTGAACCTATCTCCTTTCCAGAGTGTTTGTAAGCCTTTCTTTTGGGATTCGCAAGATTCCTTTTCCCTTCCCAAAAGGAAATTTCATTTCCTTTGGGGAAGGGAAAAGGAATCTTGCGATTTCAATGGGGACCAATAGAGGAATCTTTGGTGCATGTCCCTGCACTTGATGGCAGGCCATGCCTTTTGATGGCTTTGACTTTGGGAAAGATTTTTTTCTTTTTTTGGTTGTTTTCTGAAGTGTTCATGCCATGTCCCTCACATCTTGCCCCCTAAGTTGTGTCTTCCTCCTTGACTTTTTCCCCTGCTTTTGCAACATCTGTGAGCTTAGTTTTGGCACCTTTTGGTCCTTTGCACTGCACCTGATATAAACCCAGGCCATTTTCTTAGAGTCACTAAATTTCCCAAATTTTCTTTTTTTCTCCTCCAATTGCAAATCCTTTGATGGTGTCTCCATTCCAGCGTGTTTGTAAGTCCTTCTTTTCTGTTTTGGCCTTCAGTGGGGATCAATTTTGGCAAGCTTTGCTGCATGTGCCTGCACTTGCTGGCGTATGGCCTGCCTGCATTTTGATGGCTTTGACTTTGGGAAAGATTTTTTTTTTATTTTTTTTATTATTTTAAGTATTCATGCCATGTCCCTCATATCTTGCCCCCTAAGTTGTGTCTTCCTCCTTGACTTTTCCCCCTGCTTTTGCAACATCTGTGAGCTTAGTTTTGGCACCTTTTGGTCCTTTGCAATGCACCTGATATAAACCCACGCCATTTTCTTAGAGTCACTAAATTTCCCAATTTTTTTTTTTCTCCTCCAATTGCAATTCCTTTGATGCTGTCTCCATTCCAGCGTGTTTGTAAGTCCTTCTTTTCTCTTTTGGCCTTCAGTGGGGATCAATTTTGGCAAGCTTTGCTGCATGTGCCTGCACTTGCTGGCCTATGGCCTGCCTGCCTTTTGATGGCTTTGACTTTGGGAAAGATTTTTTTCTTTTTTTGGTTGTTTTCTGAAGTGTTCAGGCCATGTCCCTCATATCTTGCCCCCTAAGTTCTGTCTTCCTCCTTGACTTTTTACCCTGCTTTTGCAACATCTGTGAGCTTAGTTTTGGCATCTTTTGGTCCTTTGCACTGCACCTGATAAAACCCCAGGCCACTTTCTTAGAGTCACTAAATTTCCCAAATTTTCTTTTTTTCTCCTCCAATTGCAATTCCTTTGATGTTGACTCCTTTCCAGCGTGTTTGTAGGTCCTTCTTTTTTGTTTTGGCCTTCAGTGGGGATCAATTTTGGCAAGCTTTGCTGCATGTGCCTGCCCTTGGTGGTGTATGGCCTGCCTGCATTTTGATGGCTTTGACTTTGGGAAAGATTTTTTCTTTATTTTTTTTTTATTATTTTAAGTATTCCTGCCATGTCCCTCACATCTTGCCCCCTAAGTTGTGTCTTCCTCCTTGACTTTTTCCCCTGCTTTTGCAACATCTATGAGCTTAGTTTTGGCACCTTTTGGTCCTTTGCACTGCACCTGATATAAACCCAGGCCATTTTCTTAGAATCACTAAATTTCCCAAATTTTATTTTTTTCTCATAGAAATTGAATTCCTTTCATGTTGTCTCCATTCCAGCGTGTTTGTAAGTCCTTCTTTTCTGTTTTGGCCTTCAGTGGGGATCAATTTTGGCAAGCTTTGCTGCATGTGCCTGCACTTGCTGGCGTATGGCCTGCCTGCATTTTGATGGCTTTGACTTTGGGAAAGATTTTTTCTTTTTTTTTTTTTTATTATTTTAAGTATTCATGCCATGTCCCTCACATCTTGCCCCCTAAGTTGTGTCTTCCTCCTTGACTTTTTCCCCTGCTTTTGCAACATCTGTGAGCTTAGTTTTGGCACCTTTTTGGTCCTTTGCACCTGATATAAACCCAGGCCATTTTCTTAGAGTCACTAAATTTCCCAATTTTTTTTTTTCTCCTCCAATTGCAATTCCTTTGATGTTGTCTCCATTCCAGCGTGTTTGTAAGTCCTTCTTTTCTGTTTTGGCCTTCAGTGGGGATCAATTTTGGCAAGCTTTGCTGCATGTGCCTGCCCTTGGTGGTGTATGGCCTGCCTGCCTTTTGATGGCTTTGACTTTGGGAAAGATTTTTTTCTTTTTTTGGTTGTTTTCTGAAGTGTTCATGCCATGTCCCTCATATCTTGCCCCCTAAGTTCTGTCTTCCTCCTTGACTTTTTACCCTGCTTTTGCAACATCTGTGAGCTTAGTTTTGGCATCTTTTGGTCCTTTGCACTGCACCTGATAAAACCCCAGGCCACTTTCTTAGAGTCATTAAATTTCCCAAATTTTCTTTTTTTCTCCTCCAATTGCAATTCCTTTGATGTTGACTCCTTTCCAGTGTGTTTGTAGGTCCTTCTTTTCTGTTTTGGCCTTCAGTGGGGATCAATTTTGGCAAGCTTTGCTGCATGTGCCTGCCCTTGGTGGTGTATGGCCTGCCTGCATTTTGATGGCTTTGACTTTGGGAAAGATTTTTTCTTTTTTTTTTTTTTATTATTTTAAGTATTCATGCCATGTCCCTCACATCTTGCCCCCTAAGTTGTGTCTTCCTCCTTGACTTTTTCCCCTGCTTTTGCAACATCTGTGAGCTTAGTTTTGGCACCTTTTGGTCCTTTGCACTGCACCTGATATAAACCCAGGCCATTTTCTTAGAATCACTAAATTTCCCAATTTTTTTTTTTCTCCTCCAATTGCAATTCCTTTGATGCTGTCTCCATTCCAGCGTGTTTGTAAGTCCTTCTTTTCTGTTTTGGCCTTCAGTGGGGATCAATTTTGGCAAGCTTTGCTGCATGTGCCTGCCCTTGGTGGTGTATGGCCTGCCTGCATTTTGATGGCTTTGACTTTGGGAAAGATTTTTTCTTTTTTTTTTCTTTTTTGTTTTAAGTATTCATGCCATGTCCCTCAAATCTTGCCCCCTAAGTTGTGTCTTCCTCCTTGACTTTTTCCCCTGCTTTTGCTACATCTGTGAGCTTGGTTTTGGCACCTTTTGGTCCTTTGCAATGCAGCTGATTTCCTCACAGCATATTTTTTGAAGAGACTAAAATTCCCGATTTTCTGCTTTTTTCAATTGCATTTCATTTGAACCTATCTCCTTTCCAGAGTGTTTGTAAGCCTTTCTTTTGGGATTCGCAAGATTCCTTTTCCCTTCCCAAAAGGAAATTTCATTTCCTTTGGGGAAGGGAAAAGGAATCTTGCGATTTCAATGGGGACCAATAGAGGAATCTTTGGTGCATGTCCCTGCACTTGATGGCAGGCCATGCCTTTTGATGGCTTTGACTTTGGGAAAGATTTTTTTCTTTTTTTGGTTGTTTTCTGAAGTGTTCATGCCATGTCCCTCACATCTTGCCCCCTAAGTTGTGTCTTCCTCCTTGTCTTTTTCCCATGCTTTTGCAACATCTGTGAGCTTAGTTTTGGCACCTTTTGGTCCTTTGCACTGCACCTGATATAAACCCACGCCATTTTCTTAGAATCACTAACTTACCCAAATTTTCTTTTTTTCTCAAAGAAATTGAATTCCTTTCATGTTGTCTCCATTCCAGCGTGTTTGTAAGTCCTTCTTTTCTGTTTTGGCCTTCAGTGGGGATCAATTTTGGCAAGCTTTGCTGCATGTGCCTGCACTTGCTGGCGTATGGCCTGCCTGCATTTTGATGGCTTTGACTTTGGGAAAGATTTTTTCTTTTATTTTTTTTATTATTTTAAGTATTCATGCCATGTCCCTCACATCTTGCCCCCTAAGTTGTGTCTTCCTCCTTTACTTTTTCCCCTGCTTTTGCAACATCTGTGAGCTTAGTTTTGGCACCTTTTGGTCCTTTGCACTGCACCTGATATAAACCCAGGCCATTTTCTTAGAGTCACTAAATTTCCCAATTTTTTTTTTCTCCTCCAATTGCAATTCCTTTGATGCTGTCTCCATTCCAGCGTGTTTGTAAGTCCTTCTTTTCTGTTTTGGCCTTCAGTGGGGATCAATTTTGGCAAGCTTTGCTGCATGTGCCTGCCCTTGGTGGTGTATGGCCTGCCTGCCTTTTGATGGCTTTGACTTTGGGAAAGATTTTTTTCTTTTTTTGGTTGTTTTCTGAAGTGTTCATGCCATGTCCCTCATATCTTGCCCCCTAAGTTCTGTCTTCCTCCTTGACTTTTTCCCCTGCTTTTGCAACATCTGTGAGCTTAGTTTTGGCATCTTTTGGTCCTTTGCACTGCACCTGATAAAACCCCAGGCCACTTTCTTAGAGTCATTAAATTTCCCAAATTTTCTTTTTTTCTCCTCCAATTGCAATTCCTTTGATGTTGACTCCTTTCCAGCGTGTTTGTAGGTCCTTCTTTTCTGTTTTGGCCTTCAGTGGGGATCAATTTTGGCAAGCTTTGCTGCATGTGCCTGCCCTTGGTGGTGTATGGCCTGCCTGCATTTTGATGGCTTTGACTTTGGGAAAGATTTTTTCTTTTTTTTTTTTTTATTATTTTAAGTATTCATGCCATGTCCCTCACATCTTGCCCCCTAAGTTGTGTCTTCCTCCTTGACTTTTCCCCCTGCTTTTGCAACATCTGTGAGCTTAGTTTTGGCACCTTTTGGTCCTTTGCACTGCACCTGATATAAACCCAGGCCATTTTCTTAGAGTCACTAAATTTCCCAATTTTTTTTTTTCTCCTCCAATTGCAATTCCTTTGATGGTGTCTCCATTCCAGCGTGTTTGTAAGTCCTTCTTTTCTGTTTTGGCCTTCAGTGGGGATCAATTTTGGCAAGCTTTGCTGCATGTGCCTGCCCTTGGTGGTGTATGGCCTGCCTGCCTTTTGATGGCTTTGACTTTGGGAAAGATTTTTTTCTTTTTTTGGTTGTTTTCTGAAGTGTTCAGGCCATGTCCCTCATATCTTGCCCCCTAAGTTCTGTCTTCCTCCTTGACTTTTTACCCTGCTTTTGCAACATCTGTGAGCTTAGTTTTGGCACCTTTTGGTCCTTTGCACTGCACCTGATAAAACCCCAGGCCACTTTCTTAGAGTCACTAAATTTCCCAAATTTTCTTTTTTTCTCCTCCAATTGCAATTCCTTTGATGTTGACTCCTTTCCAGCGTGTATGTAGGTCCTTCTTTTTTGTTTTGGCCTTCAGTGGGGATCAATTTTGGCAAGCTTTGCTGCATGTGCCTGCCCTTGGTGGTGTATGGCCTGCCTGCATTTTGATGGCTTTGACTTTGGGAAAGATTTTTTCTTTTTTTTTTTTTTATTATTTTAAGTATTCCTGCCATGTCCCTCACATCTTGCCCCCTAAGTTGTGTCTTCCTCCTTGACTTTTTCCCCTGCTTTTGCAACATCTATGAGCTTTGTTTTGGCACCTTTTGGTCCTTTGCACTGCACCTGATATAAACCCAGGCCATTTTCTTAGAATCACTAACTTACCCAAATTTTCTTTTTTTCTCATAGAAATTGAATTCCTTTCATGTTGTCTCCATTCCATCGTGTTTGTAAGTCCTTCTTTTCTGTTTTGGCCTTCAGTGGGGATCAATTTTGGCAAGCTTTGCTGCATGTGCCTGCACTTGCTGGCCTATGGCCTGCCTGCATTTTGATGGCTTTGACTTTGGGAATGATTTTTTCTTTTTTTTTTTTTATTATTTTAAGTATTCATGCCATGTCCCTCACATCTTGCCCCCTAAGTTGTGTCTTCCTCCTTGACTTTTTCCCCTGCAATGCACCTGATATAAATCCAGGCCATTTTCTTAGAGTCACTAAATTTCCCAATATTTCCTTTTTTCTCCTCCAATTGCAATTCCTTTGATGCTGTCTCCATTCCAGCGTGTTTGTAGGTCCTTCTTTTCTGTTTTGGCCTTCAGTGGGGATCAATTTTGGCAAGCTTTGCTGCATGTGCCTGCCCTTGGTGGTGTATGGCCTGCCTGCATTTTGATGGCTTTGACTTTGGGAAAGATTTTTTCTTTTTTTTTTCTTTTTTGTTTTAAGTATTCATGCCATGTCCCTCACATCTTGCCCCCTAAGTTGTGTCTTCCTCCTTGACTTTTTCCCCTGCTTTTGCTACATCTGTGATCTTGGTTTTGGCACCTTTTGGTCCTTTCAATGCAGCTGATTTCCTCACAGCATATTTTTTGAAGAGACTAAAATTCCCGATTTTCTGCTTTTTTCAATTGCATTTCATTTGAACCTGTCTCCTTTCCAGAGTGTTTGTAAGCCTTTCTTTTGGGATTCGCAAGATTCCTTTTCCCTTCCCGAAAGGAAATTTCATTTCCTTTCGGGAAGGGAAAAGGAATCTTGCGATTTCAATGGGGACCAATAGAGGAATCTTTGGTGCATGTCCCTGCACTTGATGGCAGGCCATGCCTTTTGATGGCTTTGACTTTGGGAAAGATTTTTTTCTTTTTTTGGTTGTTTTCTGAAGTGTTCATGCCATGTCCCTCACATCTTGCCCCCTAAGTTGTGTCTTCCTCCTTGTCTTTTTCCCCTGCTTTTGCAACATCTGTGAGCTTAGTTTTGGAACCTTTTGGTCCTTTGCACTGCACCTGATATAAACCCAGGCCATTTTCTTAGAGTCACTAAATTTCCCAAATTTTCTTTTTTTCTCCTCCAATTGCAAATCCTTTGATGGTGTCTCCATTCCAGCGTGTTTGTAAGTCCTTCTTTTCTGTTTTGGCCTTCAGTGGGGATCAATTTTGGCAAGCTTTGCTGCATGTGCCTGCACTTGCTGGCGTATGGCCTGCCTGCATTTTGATGGCTTTGACTTTGGGAAAGATTTTTTTTTTTTTTTTTTTATTATTTTAAGTATTCATGCCATGTCCCTCATATCTTGCCCCCTAAGTTGTGTCTTCCTCCTTGACTTTTCCCCCTGCTTTTGCAACATCTGTGAGCTTAGTTTTGGCACCTTTTGGTCCTTTGCAATGCACCTGATATAAACCCACGCCATTTTCTTAGAGTCACTAAATTTCCCAATTTTTTTTTTTCTCCTCCAATTGCAATTCCTTTGATGCTGTCTCCATTCCAGCGTGTTTGTAAGTCCTTCTTTTCTGTTTTGGCCTTCAGTGGGGATCAATTTTGGCAAGCTTTGCTGCATGTGCCTGCACTTGCTGGCCTATGGCCTGCCTGCCTTTTGATGGCTTTGACTTTGGGAAAGATTTTTTTCTTTTTTTGGTTGTTTTCTGAAGTGTTCAGGCCATGTCCCTCATATCTTGCCCCCTAAGTTCTGTCTTCCTCCTTGACTTTTTACCCTGCTTTTGCAACATCTGTGAGCTTAGTTTTGGCATCTTTTGGTCCTTTGCACTGCACCTGATAAAACCCCAGGCCATTTTCTTAGAGTCACTAAATTTCCCAAATTTTCTTTTTTTCTCCTCCAATTGCAATTCCTTTGATGTTGACTCCTTTCCAGCGTGTTTGTAGGTCCTTCTTTTTTGTTTTGGCCTTCAGTGGGGATCAATTTTGGCAAGCTTTGCTGCATGTGCCTGCCCTTGGTGGTGTATGGCCTGCCTGCATTTTGATGGCTTTGACTTTGGGAAAGATTTTTTCTTTATTTTTTTTTTATTATTTTAAGTATTCCTGCCATGTCCCTCACATCTTGCCCCCTAAGTTGTGTCTTCCTCCTTTACTTTTTCCCCTGCAATGCACCTGATATAAATCCAGGCCATTTTCTTAGAGTCACTAAATTTCCCAATATTTCCTTTTTTCTCCTCCAATTGCAATTCCTTTGATGCTGTCTCCATTCCAGCGTGTTTGTAGGTCCTTCTTTTCTGTTTTGGCCTTCAGTGGGGATCAATTTTGGCAAGCTTTGCTGCATGTGCCTGCCCTTGGTGGTGTATGGCCTGCCTGCATTTTGATGGCTTTGACTTTGGGAAAGATTTTTTCTTTTTTTTTTCTTTTTTGTTTTAAGTATTCATGCCATGTCCCTCACATCTTGCCCCCTAAGTTGTGTCTTCCTCCTTGACTTTTTCCCCTGCTTTTGCTACATCTGTGATCTTGGTTTTGGCACCTTTTGGTCCTTTCAATGCAGCTGATTTCCTCACAGCATATTTTTTGAAGAGACTAAAATTCCCGATTTTCTGCTTTTTTCAATTGCATTTCATTTGAACCTGTCTCCTTTCCAGAGTGTTTGTAAGCCTTTCTTTTGGGATTCGCAAGATTCCTTTTCCCTTCCCGAAAGGATATTTCATTTTCTTTCGGGAAGGGAAAAGGAATCTTGCGATTTCAATGGGGACCAATAGAGGAATCTTTGGTGCATGTCCCTGCACTTGATGGCAGGCCATGCCTTTTGATGGCTTTGACTTTGGGAAAGATTTTTTTCTTTTTTTGGTTGTTTTCTGAAGTGTTCATGCCATGTCCCTCACATCTTGCCCCCTAAGTTGTGTCTTCCTCCTTGTCTTTTTCCCCTGCTTTTGCAACATCTGTGAGCTTAGTTTTGGAACCTTTTGGTCCTTTGCACTGCACCTGATATAAACCCAGGCCATTTTCTTAGAGTCACTAAATTTCCCAAATTTTCTTTTTTTCTCCTCCAATTGCAAATCCTTTGATGGTGTCTCCATTCCAGCGTGTTTGTAAGTCCTTCTTTTCTGTTTTGGCCTTCAGTGGGGATCAATTTTGGCAAGCTTTGCTGCATGTGCCTGCACTTGCTGGCGTATGGCCTGCCTGCATTTTGATGGCTTTGACTTTGGGAAAGATTTTTTTTTTATTTTTTTTTTTATTTTAAGTATTCATGCCATGTCCCTCATATCTTGCCCCCTAAGTTGTGTCTTCCTCCTTGACTTTTCCCCCTGCTTTTGCAACATCTGTGAGCTTAGTTTTGGCACCTTTTGGTCCTTTGCAATGCACCTGATATAAACCCACGCCATTTTCTTAGAGTCACTAAATTTCCCAATTTCTTTTTTTCTCCTCCAATTGCAATTCCTTTGATGCTGTCTCCATTCCAGCGTGTTTGTAAGTCCTTCTTTTCTGTTTTGGCCTTCAGTGGGGATCAATTTTGGCAAGCTTTGCTGCATGTGCCTGCCCTTGGTGGCATATGGCCTGCCTGCCTTTTGATGGCTTTGACTTTGGGAAAGATTTTTTTCTTTTTTTGGTTGTTTTCTGAAGTGTTCAGGCCATGTCCCTCATATCTTGCCCCCTAAGTTCTGTCTTCCTCCTTGACTTTTTACCCTGCTTTTGCAACATCTGTGAGCTTAGTTTTGGCATCTTTTGGTCCTTTGCACTGCACCTGATAAAACCCCAGGCCACTTTCTTAGAGTCACTAAATTTCCCAAATTTTCTTTTTTTCTCCTCCAATTGCAATTCCTTTGATGTTGACTCCTTTCCAGCGTGTTTGTAGGTCCTTCTTTTTTGTTTTGGCCTTCAGTGGGGATCAATTTTGGCAAGCTTTGCTGCATGTGCCTGCCCTTGGTGGTGTATGGCCTGCCTGCATTTTGATGGCTTTGACTTTGGGAAAGATTTTTTCTTTATTTTTTTTTTATTATTTTAAGTATTCCTGCCATGTCCCTCACATCTTGCCCCCTAAGTTGTGTCTTCCTCCTTGACTTTTTCCCCTGCTTTTGCAACATCTATGAGCTTAGTTTTGGCACCTTTTGGTCCTTTGCACTGCACCTGATATAAACCCAGGCCATTTTCTTAGAATCACTAAATTTCCCAAATTTTATTTTTTTCTCATAGAAATTGAATTCCTTTCATGTTGTCTCCATTCCAGCGTGTTTGTAAGTCCTTCTTTTCTGTTTTGGCCTTCAGTGGGGATCAATTTTGGCAAGCTTTGCTGCATGTGCCTGCACTTGCTGGCGTATGGCCTGCCTGCATTTTGATGGCTTTGACTTTGGGAAAGATTTTTTCTTTTTTTTTTTTTTATTATTTTAAGTATTCATGCCATGTCCCTCACATCTTGCCCCCTAAGTTGTGTCTTCCTCCTTGACTGTTTCCCCTGCTTTTGCAACATCTGTGAGCTTAGTTTTGGCACCTTTTTGGTCCTTTGCACCTGATATAAACCCAGGCCATTTTCTTAGAGTCACTAAATTTCCCAATTTTTTTTTTTCTCCTCCAATTGCAATTCCTTTGATGTTGTCTCCATTCCAGCGTGTTTGTAAGTCCTTCTTTTCTGTTTTGGCCTTCAGTGGGGATCAATTTTGGCAAGCTTTGCTGCATGTGCCTGCCCTTGGTGGTGTATGGCCTGCCTGCCTTTTGATGGCTTTGACTTTGGGAAAGATTTTTTTCTTTTTTTGGTTGTTTTCTGAAGTGTTCATGCCATGTCCCTCATATCTTGCCCCCTAAGTTCTGTCTTCCTCCTTGACTTTTTACCCTGCTTTTGCAACATCTGTGAGCTTAGTTTTGGCATCTTTTGGTCCTTTGCACTGCACCTGATAAAACCCCAGGCCACTTTCTTAGAGTCATTAAATTTCCCAAATTTTCTTTTTTTCTCCTCCAATTGCAATTCCTTTGATGTTGACTCCTTTCCAGCGTGTTTGTAGGTCCTTCTTTTCTGTTTTGGCCTTCAGTGGGGATCAATTTTGGCAAGCTTTGCTGCATGTGCCTGCCCTTGGTGGTGTATGGCCTGCCTGCATTTTGATGGCTTTGACTTTGGGAAAGATTTTTTCTTTTTTTTTTTTTTATTATTTTAATTATTCATGCCATGTCCCTCACATCTTGCCCCCTAAGTTGTGTCTTCCTCCTTGACTTTTTCCCCTGCTTTTGCAACATCTGTGAGCTTAGTTTTGGCACCTTTTGGTCCTTTGCACTGCACCTGATATAAACCCAGGCCATTTTCTTAGAATCACTAAATTTCCCAATTTTTTTTTTTCTCCTCCAATTGCAATTCCTTTGATGCTGTCTCCATTCCAGCGTGTTTGTAAGTCCTTCTTTTCTGTTTTGGCCTTCAGTGGGGATCAATTTTGGCAAGCTTTGCTGCATGTGCCTGCCCTTGGTGGTGTATGGCCTGCCTGCATTTTGATGGCTTTGACTTTGGGAAAGATTTTTTCTTTTTTTTTTCTTTTTTGTTTTAAGTATTCATGCCATGTCCCTCACATCTTGCCCCCTAAGTTGTGTCTTCCTCCTTGACTTTTTCCCCTGCTTTTGCTACATCTGTGAGCTTGGTTTTGGCACCTTTTGGTCCTTTGCAATGCAGCTGATTTCCTCACAGCATATTTTTTGAAGAGACTAAAATTCCCGATTTTCTGCTTTTTTCAATTGCATTTCATTTGAACCTATCTCCTTTCCAGAGTGTTTGTAAGCCTTTCTTTTGGGATTCGCAAGATTCCTTTTCCCTTCCCGAAAGGAAATTTCATTTTCTTTCGGGAAGGGAAAAGGAATCTTGCGATTTCAATGGGGACCAATAGAGGAATCTTTGGTGCATGTCCCTGCACTTGATGGCAGGCCATGCCTTTTGATGGCTTTGACTTTGGGAAAGATTTTTTTCTTTTTTTGGTTGTTTTCTGAAGTGTTCATGCCATGTCCCTCACATCTTGCCCCCTAAGTTGTGTCTTCCTCCTTGTCTTTTTCCCATGCTTTTGCAACATCTGTGAGCTTAGTTTTGGCACCTTTTGGTCCTTTGCACTGCACCTGATATAAACCCACGCCATTTTCTTAGAATCACTAACTTACCCAAATTTTCTTTTTTTCTCAAAGAAATTGAATTCCTTTCATGTTGTCTCCATTCCAGCGTGTTTGTAAGTCCTTCTTTTCTGTTTTGGCCTTCAGTGGGGATCAATTTTGGCAAGCTTTGCTGCATGTGCCTGCACTTGCTGGCGTATGGCCTGCCTGCATTTTGATGGCTTTGACTTTGGGAAAGATTTTTTCTTTTATTTTTTTTATTATTTTAAGTATTCATGCCATGTCCCTCACATCTTGCCCCCTAAGTTGTGTCTTCCTCCTTTACTTTTTCCCCTGCTTTTGCAACATCTGTGAGCTTAGTTTTGGCACCTTTTGGTCCTTTGCACTGCACCTGATATAAACCCAGGCCATTTTCTTAGAGTCACTAAATTTCCCAATTTTTTTTTTCTCCTCCAATTGCAATTCCTTTGATGCTGTCTCCATTCCAGCGTGTTTGTAAGTCCTTCTTTTCTGTTTTGGCCTTCAGTGGGGATCAATTTTGGCAAGCTTTGCTGCATGTGCCTGCCCTTGGTGGTGTATGGCCTGCCTGCCTTTTGATGGCTTTGACTTTGGGAAAGATTTTTTTCTTTTTTTGGTTGTTTTCTGAAGTGTTCATGCCATGTCCCTCATATCTTGCCCCCTAAGTTCTGTCTTCCTCCTTGACTTTTTCCCCTGCTTTTGCAACATCTGTGAGCTTAGTTTTGGCATCTTTTGGTCCTTTGCACTGCACCTGATAAAACCCCAGGCCACTTTCTTAGAGTCATTAAATTTCCCAAATTTTCTTTTTTTCTCCTCCAATTGCAATTCCTTTGATGTTGACTCCTTTCCAGCGTGTTTGTAGGTCCTTCTTTTCTGTTTTGGCCTTCAGTGGGGATCAATTTTGGCAAGCTTTGCTGCATGTGCCTGCCCTTGGTGGTGTATGGCCTGCCTGCATTTTGATGGCTTTGACTTTGGGAAAGATTTTTTTCTTTTTTTTTTTTTTTTTTGTTTTAAGTATTCATGCCATGTCCCTCATATCTTGCTCCCTAAGTTGTGTCTTCCTCCTTGACTTTTTCCCCTGCTTTTGCAACATCTGTGAGCTTAGTTTTGGCACCTTTTGGTCCTTTGCAATGCAGCTGATTTCCTCACAGCCTATTTTTTGAAGAGACTAATATTCCCGATTTTCTGCTTTTTCAATTGCATTTCATTTGAACCTATCTCCTTTCCAGAGTGTTTGTAAGCCTTTCTTTTGGGATTCGCAAGATTCCTTTTCCCTTCCCGAAAGGAAATTTCATTTCCTTTCGGGAAGGGAAAAGGAATCATGCGATTTTAATGGGGACCAATAGAGGAATCTTTGGTGCATGTCCCTGCACTTGATGGCAGGCCATGCCTTTTGATGGCTTTGACTTTGGGAAAGATTTTTTCTTTTTTTGGTTGTTTTCTGAAGTGTTCATGCCATGTCCCTCATATCTTGCCCCCTAAGTTGTGTCTTCCTCCTTGTCTTTTTCCCCTGCTTTTGCAACATCTGTGAGCTTAGTTTTGGCATCTTTTGGTCCTTTTCACTGCACCTAATATAAACCCAGGCCATTTTCTTAGAATCACTAACTTACCCAAATTTTCTTTTTTTCTCATAGAAATTGAATTCCTTTCATTTTGTCTCCATTCCAGCATGTTTGTAGGTCCTTCTTTTCTGTTTTGGCCTTCAGTGGGGATCAGTTTTGGCAAGCTTTGCTGCATGTGCCTGCCCTTGCTGGCGTATGGCCTGCCTGCATTTTGATGGCTTTGACTTTGGGAAAGATTTTTTCTTTTTTTTTTTTTATTATTTTAAGTATTCATGCCATGTCCCTCATATCTTGCCCCCTAAGTTGTGTCTTCCTCCTTGACTTTTTCCCCTGCTTTTGCAACATCTGTGAGCTTAGTTTTGGCACCTTTTGGTGCTTTGCACTGTACCTGCTAAAACCCCAGGCCACTTTCTAAGAGTCATTAAATTTCCCAATATTTTCTTTTTTTCTCCTCCTATCGGAAATCCTTTCATGTTGTCTCCATTCCAGCGTGTTTGTAGGTCCTTCTTTTCTTTTTTGGCCTTCAGTGGGGATCAATTTTGGCAAGCTTTGCTGCATGTGCCTGCCCTTGGTGGTGTATGGCCTGCCTGCCTTTTGATGGCTTTGACTTTGGGAAAGATTTTTTCTTTTTTTTTTTTTTTATTATTTTAAGTATTCATGCCTTGTCCCTCATATCTTGCTCCCTAAGTTGTGTCTTCCTCCTTCACTTTTTCCCCTGCTTTTGCAACATTTGTGTGCTTTGTTTAGGCATCTTTTGGTCGTTTGCACTGCACCTGATATAAACCCAGGCCATTTTCTTAGAGTCACTGAATTTCCCAACTTTTCTTTTTTTCTCCTCCAATTGCAATTCCTTTGATGTTGTCTCCATTCCAGCGTGTTTGTAAGTCCTTCTTTTCTGTTTTGGCCTTCAGTGGGGATCAATTTTGGCAAGCTTTGCTGCATGTGCCTGCCCTTGCTGGCGTATGGCCTGCCTGCATTTTGATGGCTTTGACTTTGGGAAAGATTTTTTCTTTTTTTTTTTTGTTTTAAGTATTCATGCCATGTCCCTCATATCTTGCTCCCTAAGTTGTGTCTTCGTCCTTCACTTTTTCCCCTGCTTTTGCAACATCTGTGAGCTTAGTTTAGGCATCTTTTGGTCCTTTGCACTGCACCTGCTAAAACCCCAGGCCACTTTCTAAGAGTCATTAAATTTCCCAAATTTTCGTTTTTCTCCTCCAATTGCAATTCCTTTGATGTTGACTCCTTTCCAGCGTGTTTGTAGGTCCTCCTTTTCTCTTTTGGCCTTCAGTGGGGATCAATTTTGGTAAGCTTTGCTGCATGTGCCTGCCCTTGGTGGCATATGGCCTGCCTGCATTTGCTGGCTTTGACTTTGGGAAAGATTTTTTCTTTTTTTTTTTTTTTATTTGTTTTAAGTATTCATGCCATGTCCCTCATATCTTGCCCCCTAAGTTGTGTCTTCCTCCTTGACTTTTTCCCCTGCTTTTGCAACATCTGTGAGCTTAGTTTTGGCACCTTTTGGTCCTTTGCAATGCAGCTGATTTTCTCACAACCTATTTTTTGCAGAGACTAAAATTCCCGATTTTCTGCTTTTTTCAATTGCATTTCATTTGAACCTATCTCCTTTCCAGAGTGTTTGTAAGCCTTTCTTTTGGGATTCGCAAGATTCCTTTTCCCTTCCCGAAAGGAAATTTCATTTCCTTTCGGGAAGGGAATAGGAATCTTGCGATTTCAATGGGGACCAATAGAGGAATCTTTGGTGCATGTCCCTGCACTTTATGGCAGGCCATGGTTTTTGATGGCTTTGACTTTGGGAAAGATTTTTTTCTTTTTTTGGTTGTTTTCTGAAGTGTTCATGCCATGTCCCTCACATCTTGCCCCCTAAGTTTTGTCTTCCTCCTTGACTTTTTCCCCTGCTTTTGCGACATCTGTGAGCTTAGTTTTTGCATCTTTTGGTCCTTTGCACTGCACCTGATATAAACCCAGGCCATTTTCTTAGAATCACTAACTTACCCAAATTTTCTTTTTTTCTCATAGAAATTGAATTCCTTTCATTTTGTCTCCATTCCAGCATGTTTGTAGGTCCTTCTTTTCTGTTTTGGCCTTCAGTGGGGATCAGTTTTGGCAAGCTTTGCTGCATGTGCCTGCCCTTGCTGGCGTATGGCCTGCCTGAATTTTGATGGCTTTGACTTTGGGAAAGATTTTTTCTTTTTTTTTTTTTATTATTTTAAGTATTCATGCCATGTCCCTCATATCTTGCCCCCTAAGTTGTGTCTTCCTCCTTGACTTTTTCCCCTGCTTTTGCAACATCTGTGAGCTTAGTTTTGGCACCTTTTGGTGCTTTGCACTGTACCTGCTAAAACCCCAGGCCACTTTCTAAGAGTCATTAAATTTCCCAATATTTTCTTTTTTTCTCCTCCTATCGGAAATCCTTTAATGTTGTCTCCATTCCAGCGTGTTTGTAGGTCCTTCTTTTCTTTTTTGGCCTTCAGTGGGGATCAATTTTGGCAAGCTTTGCTGCATGTGCCTGCCCTTGGTGGTGTATGGCCTGCCTGCATTTTGATGGCTTTGACTTTGGGAAAGATTTTTTCTTTTTTTTTTTTTTTATTATTTTAAGTATTCATGCCTTGTCCCTCATATCTTGCTCCCTAAGTTGTGTCTTCCTCCTTCACTTTTTCCCCTGCTTTTGCAACATTTGTGTGCTTTGTTTAGGCATCTTTTGGTCGTTTGCACTGCACCTGATATAAACCCAGGCCATTTTCTTAGAGTCACTAAATTTCCCAAATTTTCTTTTTTTCTCCTCCAATTGCAATTCCTTTGATGTTGTCTCCATTCCAGCGTGTTTGTAAGTCCTTCTTTTCTGTTTTGGCCTTCAGTGGGGATCAATTTTGGCAAGCTTTGCTGCATGTGCCTGCCCTTGCTGGCGTATGGCCTGCCTGCATTTTGATGGCTTTGACTTTGGGAAAGATTTTTTCTTTTTTTTTTTTTGTTTTAAGTATTCATGCCATGTCCCTCATATCTTGCTCCCTAAGTTGTGTCTTCCTCCTTCACTTTTTCCCCTGCTTTTGCAACATCTGTGAGCTTAGTTTTGGCACCTTTTGGTCCTTTGCACTGCACCTGCTAAAACCCCAGGCCACTTTCTAAGAGTCATTAAATTTCCCAAATTTTCGTTTTTCTCCTCCAATTGCAATTCCTTTGATGTTGACTCCTTTCCAGCGTGTTTGTAGGTCCTCCTTTTCTCTTTTGGCCTTCAGTGGGGATCAATTTTGGTAAGCTTTGCTGCATGTGCCTGCCCTTGGTGGCGTATGGCCTGCCTGCATTTGCTGGCTTTGACTTTGGGAAAGATTTTTTCTTTTTTTTTTTTTTATTTGTTTTAAGTATTCATGCCATGTCCCTCATATCTTGCCCCCTAAGTTGTGTCTTCCTCCTTGACTTTTTCCCCTGCTTTTGCAACATCTGTGAGCTTAGTTTTGGCACCTTTTGGTCCTTTGCACTGCACCTGATATAAACCCAAGCCATTTTCTTAGAGTCACTAAATTTCCCAACTTTTCTTTTTTTCTCCTCCAATTGCAAATCCTTTGATGTTGTCTCCATTCCAGCGTGTTTGTAAGTCCTTCTTTTCTGTTTTGGCCTTCAGTGGGGATCAATTTTGGCAAGCTTTGCTGCATGTGCCTGCACTTGCTGGCGTATGGCCTGCCTGCATTTTGATGGCTTTGATTGTGGGAAAGATTTTTTCTTTTTTTTTTTTTTATTATTTTAAGTATTCACCCATGTCCCTCACATCTTGCCCTTAAGTTGTGTCTTCCTCCTTCACTTTTTCCCCTGCTTTTGCAACATCTGTGAGCTTAGTTTTGGCATCTTTTGGTCCGTTGCACTGCACCTGATATAAACCCAGGCCATTTTCTTAGAGTCACTAAATTTCCCAAATTTTCTTTTTTTCTCCTCCAATAGCAATTCCTTTGATGTTGACTCTTTCCAGCGTGTTTGTAGGTCCTTCTTTTCTGTTTTGGCCTTCAGTGGGGATCAATTTTGGCAAGCTTTGCTGCATGTGCCTGCCCTTGGTGGCATATGGCCTGCCTGCATTTTGATGGCTTTGACTTTGGGAAAGATTTTTTTCTTTTTTTTTTTTTTTTTGTTTTAAGTATTCATGCCATGTCCCTCATATCTTGCTCCCTAAGTTGTGTCTTCCTCCTTGACTTTTTCCCCTGCTTTTGCAACATCTGTGAGCTTAGTTTTGGCACCTTTTGGTCCTTTGCAATGCAGCTGATTTCCTCACAGCCTATTTTTTGAAGAGACTAATATTCCCGATTTTCTGCTTTTTCAATTGCATTTCATTTGAACCTATCTCCTTTCCAGAGTGTTTGTAAGCCTTTCTTTTGGGATTCGCAAGATTCCTTTTCCCTTCCCGAAAGGAAATTTCATTTCCTTTCGGGAAGGGAAAAGGAATCTTGCGATTTCAATGGGGACCAATAGAGGAATCTTTGGTGCATGTCCCTGCACTTGATGGCAGGCCATGCCTTTTGATGGCTTTGACTTTGGGAAAGATTTTTTTCTTGTTTTGGTGGTTTTCTGAAGTGTTCATGCCATGTCCCTCACATCTTGCCCCCTAAGTTGTGTCTTCCTCCTTGACTTTTTCCCCTGCTTTTGCGACATCTGTGAGCTTAGTTTTTGCATCTTTTGGTCCTTTGCACTGCACCTAATATAAACCCAGGCCATTTTCTTAGAATCACTAACTTACCCAAATTTTCTTTTTTTCTCATAGAAATTGAATTCCTTTCATTTTGTCTCCATTCCAGCATGTTTGTAGGTCCTTCTTTTCTGTTTTGGCCTTCAGTGGGGATCAGTTTTGGCAAGCTTTGCTGCATGTGCCTGCCCTTGCTGGCGTATGGCCTGCCTGCATTTTGATGGCTTTGACTTTGGGAAAGATTTTTTCTTTTTTTTTTTTTTTTTGTTTTAAGTATTCATGCCATGTCCCTCATATCTTGCCCCCTAAGTTGTGTCTTCCTCCTTGACTTTTTCCCCTGCTTTTGCAACATCTGTGAGCTTAGTTTTGGCACCTTTTGGTGCTTTGCACTGTACCTGCTAAAACCCCAGGCCACTTTCTAAGAGTCATTAAATTTCCCAATATTTTCTTTTTTTCTCCTCCTATCGGAAATCCTTTCATGTTGTCTCCATTCCAGCGTGTTTGTAGGTCCTTCTTTTCTTTTTTGGCCTTCAGTGGGATCAATTTTGGCAAGCTTTGCTGCATGTGCCTGCCCTTGGTGGTGTATGGCCTGCCTGCCTTTTGATGGCTTTGACTTTGGGAAAGATTTTTTCTTTTTTTTTTTTTTTATTATTTTAAGTATTCATGCCTTGTCCCTCATATCTTGCTCCCTAAGTTGTGTCTTCCTCCTTCACTTTTTCCCCTGCTTTTGCAACATTTGTGTGCTTTGTTTAGGCATCTTTTGGTCGTTTGCACTGCACCTGATATAAACCCAGGCCATTTTCTTAGAGTCACTAAATTTCCCAAATTTTCTTTTTTTCTCCTCCAATTGCAATTCCTTTGATGTTGTCTCCATTCCAGCGTGTTTGTAAGTCCTTCTTTTCTGTTTTGGCCTTCAGTGGGGATCAATTTTGGCAAGCTTTGCTGCATGTGCCTGCCCTTGCTGGCGTATGGCCTGCCTGCATTTTGATGGCTTTGACTTTGGGAAAGATTTTTTCTTTTTTTTTTTTTGTTTTAAGTATTCATGCCATGTCCCTCATATCTTGCTCCCTAAGTTGTGTCTTCGTCCTTCACTTTTTTCCCCCTGCTTTTGCAACATCTGTGAGCTTAGTTTAGGCACCTTTTGGTCCTTTGCACTGCACCTGCTAAAACCCCAGGCCACTTTCTAAGAGTCATTAAATTTCCCAAATTTTCGTTTTTCTCCTCCAATTGCAATTCCTTTGATGTTGACTCTTTCCAGCGTGTTTGTAGTCCTCCTTTTCTCTTTTGGCCTTCAGTGGGGATCAATTTTGGTAAGCTTTGCTGCATGTGCCTGCCCTTGGTGGCATATGGCCTGCCTGCATTTGCTGGCTTTGACTTTGGGAAAGATTTTTTCTTTTTTTTTTTTTTTATTTGTTTTAAGTATTCATGCCATGTCCCTCATATCTTGCCCCCTAAGTTGTGTCTTCCTCCTTGACTTTTTCCCCTGCTTTTGCAACATCTGTGAGCTTAGTTTTGGCACCTTTTGGTCCTTTGCAATGCAGCTGATTTCCTCACAGCCTATTTTTTGCAGAGACTAAAATTCCCGATTTTCTGCTTTTTTCAATTGCATTTCATTTGAACCTATCTCCTTTCCAGAGTGTTTGTAAGCCTTTCTTTTGGGATTCGCAAGATTCCTTTTCCCTTCCCGAAAGGAAATTTCATTTCCTTTTGGGAAGGGAAAAGGAATCTTGCGATTTCAATGGGGACCAATAGAGGAATCTTTGGTGCATGTCCCTGCACTTTATGGCAGGCCATGGTTTTTGATGGCTTTGACTTTGGGAAAGATTTTTTTCTTTTTTTGGTTGTTTTCTGAAGTGTTCATGCCATGTCCCTCACATCTTGCCCCCTAAGTTGTGTCTTCCTCCTTGACTTTTTCCCCTGCTTTTGCGACATCTGTGAGCTTAGTTTTTGCATCTTTTGGTCCTTTGCACTGCACCTGATATAAACCCAGGCCATTTTCTTAGAATCACTAACTTACCCCAAATTTTCTTTTTTTCTCATAGAAATTGAATTCCTTTCATTTTGTCTCCATTCCAGCATGTTTGTAGGTCCTTCTTTTCTGTTTTGGCCTTCAGTGGGGATCAGTTTTGGCAAGCTTTGCTGCATGTGCCTGCCCTTGCTGGCGTATGGCCTGCCTGAATTTTGATGGCTTTGACTTTGGGAAAGATTTTTTCTTTTTTTTTTTTTATTATTTTAAGTATTCATGCCATGTCCCTCATATCTTGCCCCCTAAGTTGTGTCTTCCTCCTTGACTTTTTCCCCTGCTTTTGCAACATCTGTGAGCTTAGTTTTGGCACCTTTTGGTACTTTGCACTGTACCTGCTAAAACCCCAGGCCACTTTCTAAGAGTCATTAAATTTCCCAATATTTTCTTTTTTTCTCCTCCTATCGGAAATCCTTTAATGTTGTCTCCATTCCAGCGTGTTTGTAGGTCCTTCTTTCCTTTTTTGGCCTTCAGTGGGGATCAATTTTGGCAAGCTTTGCTGCATGTGCCTGCCCTTGGTGGTGTATGGCCTGCCTGCATTTTGATGGCTTTGACTTTGGGAAAGATTTTTTCTTTTTTTTTTTTTTATTATTTTAAGTATTCATGCCTTGTCCCTCATATCTTGCTCCCTAAGTTGTGTCTTCCTCCTTCACTTTTTCCCCTGCTTTTGCAACATTTGTGTGCTTTGTTTAGGCATCTTTTGGTCGTTTGCACTGCACCTGATATAAACCCAGGCCATTTTCTTAGAGTCACTAAATTTCCCAAATTTTCTTTTTTTCTCCTCCAATTGCAATTCCTTTGATGTTGTCTCCATTCCAGCGTGTTTGTAAGTCCTTCTTTTCTGTTTTGGCCTTCAGTGGGGATCAATTTTGGCAAGCTTTGCTGCATGTGCCTGCCCTTGCTGGCGTATGGCCTGCCTGCATTTTGATGGCTTTGACTTTGGGAAAGATTTTTTCTTTTTTTTTTTTTGTTTTAAGTATTCATGCCATGTCCCTCATATCTTGCTCCCTAAGTTGTGTCTTCCTCCTTCACTTTTTCCCCTGCTTTTGCAACATCTGTGAGCTTAGTTTTGGCACCTTTTGGTCCTTTGCACTGCACCTGCTAAAACCCCAGGCCACTTTCTAAGAGTCATTAAATTTCCCAAATTTTCGTTTTTCTCCTCCAATTGCAATTCCTTTGATGTTGACTCCTTTCCAGCGTGTTTGTAGGTCCTCCTTTTCTCTTTTGGCCTTCAGTGGGGATCAATTTTGGTAAGCTTTGCTGCATGTGCCTGCCCTTGGTGGCGTATGGCCTGCCTGCATTTTGCTGGCTTTGACTTTGGGAAAGATTTTTTCTTTTTTTTTTTTTTATTTGTTTTAAGTATTCATGCCATGTCCCTCATATCTTGCCCCCTAAGTTGTGTCTTCCTCCTTGACTTTTTCCCCTGCTTTTGCAACATCTGTGAGCTTAGTTTTGGCACCTTTTGGTCCTTTGCACTGCACCTGATATAAACCCAAGCCATTTTCTTAGAGTCACTAAATTTCCCAACTTTTCTTTTTTTCTCCTCCAATTGCAAATCCTTTGATGTTGTCTCCATTCCAGCGTGTTTGTAAGTCCTTCTTTTCTGTTTTGGCCTTCAGTGGGGATCAATTTTGGCAAGCTTTGCTGCATGTGCCTGCACTTCCTGGCGTATGGCCTGCCTGCATTTTGATGGCTTTGATTGTGGGAAAGATTTTTTCTTTTTTTTTTTTTTTATTATTTTAAGTATTCACCCATGTCCCTCACATCTTGCCCCTAAGTTGTGTCTTCCTCCTTCACTTTTTCCCCTGCTTTTGCAACATCTGTGAGCTTAGTTTTGGCATCTTTTGGTCCGTTGCACTGCACCTGATATAAACCCAGGCCATTTTCTTAGAGTCACTAAATTTCCCAAATTTTCTTTTTTTCTCCTCCAATTGCAAATCCTTTGATGTTGACTCTTTCCAGCGTGTTTGTAGGTCCTTCTTTTCTGTTTTTGGCCTTCACTGGGGATCAATTTTGGCAAGCTTTGCTGCATGTGCCTGCCCTTGGTGGCATATGGCCTGCCTGCATTTTGATGGCTTTGACTTTGGGAAAGATTTTTTTCTTTTTTTTTTTTTTTTTTGTTTTAAGTATTCATGCCATGTCCCTCATATCTTGCTCCCTAAGTTGTGTCTTCCTCCTTGACTTTTTCCCCTGCTTTTGCAACATCTGTGAGCTTAGTTTTGGCACCTTTTGGTCCTTTGCAATGCAGCTGATTTCCTCACAGCCTATTTTTTGAAGAGACTAATATTCCCGATTTTCTGCTTTTTCAATTGCATTTCATTTGAACCTATCTCCTTTCCAGAGTGTTTGTAAGCCTTTCTTTTGGGATTCGCAAGATTCCTTTTCCCTTCCCGAAAGGAAATTTCATTTCCTTTCGGGAAGGGAAAAGGAATCATGCGATTTTAATGGGGACCAATAGAGGAATCTTTGGTGCATGTCCCTGCACTTGATGGCAGGCCATGCCTTTTGATGGCTTTGACTTTGGGAAAGATTTTTTCTTTTTTTGGTTGTTTTCTGAAGTGTTCATGCCATGTCCCTCATATCTTGCCCCCTAAGTTGTGTCTTCCTCCTTGTCTTTTTCCCCCTGCTTTTGCAACATCTGTGAGCTTAGTTTTGGCATCTTTTGGTCCTTTTTCACTGCACCTGATATAAACCCAGGCCATTTTCTTAGAATCACTAACTTACCCAAATTTTCTTTTTTTCTCATAGAAATTGAATTCCTTTCATTTTGTCTCCATTCCAGCATGTTTGTAGGTCCTTCTTTTCTGTTTTGGCCTTCAGTGGGGATCAGTTTTGGCAAGCTTTGCTGCATGTGCCTGCCCTTGCTGGCGTATGGCCTGCCTGCATTTTGATGGCTTTGACTTTGGGAAGATTTTTTCTTTTTTTTTTTTTTTTTTGTTTTAAGTATTCATGCCATGTCCCTCATATCTTGCCCCCTAAGTTGTGTCTTCCTCCTTGACTTTTTCCCCTGCTTTTGCAACATCTGTGAGCTTAGTTTTGGCACCTTTTGGTGCTTTGCACTGTACCTGCTAAAACCCCAGGCCACTTTCTAAGAGTCATTAAATTTCCCAATATTTTCTTTTTTTCTCCTCCTATCGGAAATCCTTTCATGTTGTCTCCATTCCAGCGTGTTTGTAGGTCCTTCTTTTCTTTTTTGGCCTTCAGTGGGGATCAATTTTGGCAAGCTTTGCTGCATGTGCCTGCCCTTGGTGGTGTATGGCCTGCCTGCCTTTTGATGGCTTTGACTTTGGGAAAGATTTTTTCTTTTTTTTTTTTTTTATTATTTTAAGTATTCATGCCTTGTCCCTCATATCTTGCTCCCTAAGTTGTGTCTTCCTCCTTCACTTTTTCCCCTGCTTTTGCAACATTTGTGTGCTTTGTTTAGGCATCTTTTGGTCGTTTGCACTGCACCTGATATAAACCCAGGCCATTTTCTTAGAGTCACTAAATTTCCCAAATTTTCTTTTTTTCCTCCTCCAATTGCAATTCCTTTGATGTTGTCTCCATTCCAGCGTGTTTGTAAGTCCTTCTTTTCTGTTTTGGCCTTCAGTGGGGATCAATTTTGGCAAGCTTTGCTGCATGTGCCTGCCCTTGCTGGCGTATGGCCTGCCTGCATTTTGATGGCTTTGACTTTGGGAAAGATTTTTTCTTTTTTTTTTTTTTGTTTTAAGTATTCATGCCATGTCCCTCATATCTTGCTCCCTAAGTTGTGTCTTCGTCCTTCACTTTTTCCCCTGCTTTTGCAACATCTGTGAGCTTAGTTTAGGCATCTTTTGGTCCTTTGCACTGCACCTGCTAAAACCCCAGGCCACTTTCTAAGAGTCATTAAATTTCCCAAATTTTCGTTTTTCTCCTCCAATTGCAATTCCTTTGATGTTGACTCCTTTCCAGCGTGTTTGTAGGTCCTCCTTTTCTCTTTTGGCCTTCAGTGGGGATCAATTTTGGTAAGCTTTGCTGCATGTGCCTGCCCTTGGTGGCATATGGCCTGCCTGCATTTGCTGGCTTTGACTTTGGGAAAGATTTTTTCTTTTTTTTTTTTTTATTTGTTTTAAGTATTCATGCCATGTCCCTCATATCTTGCCCCCTAAGTTGTGTCTTCCTCCTTGACTTTTTCCCCTGCTTTTGCAACATCTGTGAGCTTAGTTTTGGCACCTTTTGGTCCTTTGCACTGCACCTGATATAAACCCAAGCCATTTTCTTAGAGTCACTAAATTTCCCAACTTTTCTTTTTTTCTCCTCCAATTGCAAATCCTTTGATGTTGTCTCCATTCCAGCGTGTTTGTAAGTCCTTCTTTTCTGTTTTGGCCTTCAGTGGGGATCAATTTTGGCAAGCTTTGCTGCATGTGCCTGCACTTCCAGGCGTATGGCCTGCCTGCATTTTGATGGCTTTGATTGTGGGAAAGATTTTTTCTTTTTTTTTTTTTTATTATTTTAAGTATTCACCCATGTCCCTCACATCTTGCCCCTAAGTTGTGTCTTCCTCCTTGACTTTTTCCCCTGCTTTTGCAACATCTGTGAGCTTAGTTTTGGCATCTTTTGGTCCGTTGCACTGCACCTGATATAAACCCAGGCCATTTTCTTAGAGTCACTAAATTTCCCAAATTTTCTTTTTTTCTCCTCCAATTGCAAATCCTTTGATGTTGACTCTTTCCAGCGTGTTTGTAGGTCCTTCTTTTCTGTTTTGGCCTTCACTGGGGATCAATTTTGGCAAGCTTTGCTGCATGTGCCTGCCCTTGGTGGCATATGGCCTGCCTGCATTTTGATGGCTTTGACTTTGGGAAAGATTTTTTTCTTTTTTTTTTTTTTTTTTGTTTTAAGTATTCATGCCATGTCCCTCATATCTTGCTCCCTAAGTTGTGTCTTCCTCCTTGACTTTTTCCCCTGCTTTTGCAACATCTGTGAGCTTAGTTTTGGCACCTTTTGGTCCTTTGCAATGCAGCTGATTTCCTCACAGCCTATTTTTTGAAGAGACTAATATTCCCGATTTTCTGCTTTTTCAATTGCATTTCATTTGAACCTATCTCCTTTCCAGAGTGTTTGTAAGCCTTTCTTTTGGGATTCGCAAGATTCCTTTTCCCTTCCCGAAAGGAAATTTCATTTCCTTTCGGGAAGGGAAAAGGAATCATGCGATTTTAATGGGGACCAATAGAGGAATCTTTGGTGCATGTCCCTGCACTTGATGGCAGGCCATGCCTTTTGATGGCTTTGACTTTGGGAAAGATTTTTTCTTTTTTTGGTTGTTTTCTGAAGTGTTCATGCCATGTCCCTCATATCTTGCCCCCTAAGTTGTGTCTTCCTCCTTGTCTTTTTCCCCTGCTTTTGCAACATCTGTGAGCTTAGTTTTGGCATCTTTTGGTCCTTTTCACTGCACCTGATATAAACCCAGGCCATTTTCTTAGAATCACTAACTTACCCAAATTTTCTTTTTTTCTCATAGAAATTGAATTCCTTTCATTTTGTCTCCATTCCAGCATGTTTGTAGGTCCTTCTTTTCTGTTTTGGCCTTCAGTGGGGATCAGTTTTGGCAAGCTTTGCTGCATGTGCCTGCCCTTGCTGGCGTATGGCCTGCCTGCATTTTGATGGCTTTGACTTTGGGAAAGATTTTTTCTTTTTTTTTTTTTTTTTGTTTTAAGTATTCATGCCATGTCCCTCATATCTTGCCCCTAAGTTGTGTCTTCCTCCTTGACTTTTTCCCCTGCTTTTGCAACATCTGTGAGCTTAGTTTTGGCACCTTTTGGTGCTTTGCACTGTACCTGCTAAAACCCCAGGCCACTTTCTAAGAGTCATTAAATTTCCCAATATTTTCTTTTTTTCTCCTCCTATCGGAAATCCTTTCATGTTGTCTCCATTCCAGCGTGTTTGTAGGTCCTTCTTTTCTTTTTTGGCCTTCAGTGGGGATCAATTTTGGCAAGCTTTGCTGCATGTGCCTGCCCTTGGTGGTGTATGGCCTGCCTGCCTTTTGATGGCTTTGACTTTGGGAAAGATTTTTTCTTTTTTTTTTTTTTTATTATTTTAAGTATTCATGCCTTGTCCCTCATATCTTGCTCCCTAAGTTGTGTCTTCCTCCTTCACTTTTTCCCCTGCTTTTGCAACATTTGTGTGCTTTGTTTAGGCATCTTTTGGTCGTTTGCACTGCACCTGATATAAACCCAGGCCATTTTCTTAGAGTCACTAAATTTCCCAAATTTTCTTTTTTTCTCCTCCAATTGCAATTCCTTTGATGTTGTCTCCATTCCAGCGTGTTTGTAAGTCCTTCTTTTCTGTTTTGGCCTTCAGTGGGGATCAATTTTGGCAAGCTTTGCTGCATGTGCCTGCCCTTGCTGGCGTATGGCCTGCCTGCATTTTGATGGCTTTGACTTTGGGAAAGATTTTTTCTTTTTTTTTTTTTGTTTTAAGTATTCATGCCATGTCCCTCATATCTTGCTCCCTAAGTTGTGTCTTCGTCCTTCACTTTTTCCCCTGCTTTTGCAACATCTGTGAGCTTAGTTTAGGCATCTTTTGGTCCTTTGCACTGCACCTGCTAAAACCCCAGGCCACTTTCTAAGAGTCATTAAATTTCCCAAATTTTCGTTTTTCTCCTCCAATTGCAATTCCTTTGATGTTGACTCCTTTCCAGCGTGTTTGTAGGTCCTCCTTTTCTCTTTTGGCCTTCAGTGGGGATCAATTTTGGTAAGCTTTGCTGCATGTGCCTGCCCTTGGTGGCATATGGCCTGACTGCATTTGCTGGCTTTGACTTTGGGAAAGATTTTTTCTTTTTTTTTTTTTTATTTGTTTTAAGTATTCATGCCATGTCCCTCATATCTTGCCCCCTAAGTTGTGTCTTCCTCCTTGACTTTTTCCCCTGCTTTTGCAACATCTGTGAGCTTAGTTTTGGCACCTTTTGGTCCTTTGCAATGCAGCTGATTTTCTCACAACCTATTTTTTGCAGAGACTAAAATTCCCGATTTTCTGCTTTTTTCAATTGCATTTCATTTGAACCTATCTCCTTTCCAGAGTGTTTGTAAGCCTTTCTTTTGGGATTCGCAAGATTCCTTTTCCCTTCCCGAAAAGGAAATTTCATTTCCTTTTGGGAAGGGAAAAGGAATCTTGCGATTTCAATGGGGACCAATAGAGGAATCTTTGGTGCATGTCCCTGCACTTTATGGCAGGCCATGGTTTTTGATGGCTTTGACTTTGGGAAAGATTTTTTTCTTTTTTTGGTTGTTTTCTGAAGTGTTCATGCCATGTCCCTCACATCTTGCCCCCTAAGTTGTGTCTTCCTCCTTGACTTTTTCCCCTGCTTTTGCGACATCTGTGAGCTTAGTTTTTGCATCTTTTGGTCCTTTGCACTGCACCTGATATAAACCCAGGCCATTTTCTTAGAATCACTAACCTACCCAAATTTTCTTTTTTTCTCATAGAAATTGAATTCCTTTCATTTTGTCTCCATTCCAGCATGTTTGTAGGTCCTTCTTTTCTGTTTTGGCCTTCAGTGGGGATCAGTTTTGGCAAGCTTTGCTGCATGTGCCTGCCCTTGCTGGCGTATGGCCTGCCTGAATTTTGATGGCTTTGACTTTGGGAAAGATTTTTTCTTTTTTTTTTTTTATTATTTTAAGTATTCATGCCATGTCCCCTCATATCTTGCCCCCTAAGTTGTGTCTTCCTCCTTGACTTTTTCCCCTGCTTTTGCAACATCTGTGAGCTTAGTTTTGGCACCTTTTGGTGCTTTGCACTGTACCTGCTAAAACCCCAGGCCACTTTCTAAGAGTCATTAAATTTCCCAATATTTCTTTTTTTCTCCTCCTATCGGAAATCCTTTAATGTTGTCTCCATTCCAGCGTGTTTGTAGGTCCTTCTTTTCTTTTTTGGCCTTCAGTGGGGATCAATTTTGGCAAGCTTTGCTGCATGTGCCTGCCCTTGGTGGTGTATGGCCTGCCTGCATTTTGATGGCTTTGACTTTGGGAAAGATTTTTTCTTTTTTCTTTTTTTTTATTATTTTAAGTATTCATGCCTTGTCCCTCATATCTTGCTCCCTAAGTTGTGTCTTCCTCCTTCACTTTTTCCCCTGCTTTTGCAACATTTGTGTGCTTTGTTTAGGCATCTTTTGGTCGTTTGCACTGTACCTGATATAACCCAGGCCATTTTCTTAGAGTCACTAAATTTCCCAAATTTTCTTTTTTTCTCCTCCAATTGCAATTCCTTTGATGTTGTCTCCATTCCAGCGTGTTTGTAAGTCCTTCTTTTCTGTTTTGGCCTTCAGTGGGGATCAATTTTGGCAAACTTTGCTGCATGTGCCTGCCCTTGCTGGCGTATGGCCTGCCTGCATTTTGATGGCTTTGACTTTGGGAAAGATTTTTTCTTTTTTTTTTTTTGTTTTAAGTATTCATGCCATGTCCCTCATATCTTGCTCCCTAAGTTGTGTCTTCCTCCTTCACTTTTTCCCCTGCTTTTGCAACATCTGTGAGCTTAGTTTTGGCACCTTTTGGTCCTTTGCACTGCACCTGCTAAAACCCCAGGCCACTTTCTAAGAGTCATTAAATTTCCCAAATTTTCGTTTTTCTCCTCCAATTGCAATTCCTTTGATGTTGACTCCTTTCCAGCGTGTTTGTAGGTCCTCTTTTTCTCTTTTGGCCTTCAGTGGGGATCAATTTTGGTAAGCTTTGCTGCATGTGCCTGCCCTTGGTGGCGTATGGCCTGCCTGCATTTGCTGGCTTTGACTTTGGGAAAGATTTTTTCTTTTTTTTTTTTTTATTTGTTTTAAGTATTCATGCCATGTCCCTCATATCTTGCCCCCTAAGTTGTGTCTTCCTCCTTGACTTTTTCCCCTGCTTTTGCAACATCTGTGAGCTTAGTTTTGGCACCTTTTGGTCCTTTGCACTGCACCTGATATAAACCCAAGCCATTTTCTTAGAGTCACTAAATTTCCCAACTTTTCTTTTTTTCTCCTCCAATTGCAAATCCTTTGATGTTGTCTCCATTCCAGCGTGTTTGTAAGTCCTTCTTTTCTGTTTTGGCCTTCAGTGGGGATCAATTTTGGCAAGCTTTGCTGCATGTGCCTGCACTTGCTGGCGTATGGCCTGCCTGCATTTTGATGGCTTTGATTGTGGGAAAGATTTTTTCTTTTTTTTTTTTTTATTATTTTAAGTATTCACCCATGTCCCTCACATCTTGCCCTTAAGTTGTGTCTTCCTCCTTCACTTTTTCCCCTGCTTTTGCAACATCTGTGAGCTTAGTTTTGGCATCTTTTGGTCCGTTGCACTGCACCTGATATAAACCCAGGCCATTTTCTTAGAGTCACTAAATTTCCCAAATTTTCTTTTTTTTCTCCTCCAATAGCAATTCCTTTGATGTTGACTCTTTCCAGCGTGTTTGTAGGTCCTTCTTTTCTGTTTTGGCCTTCACTGGGGATCAATTTTGGCAAGCTTTGCTGCATGTGCCTGCCCTTGGTGGCATATGGCCTGCCTGCATTTTGATGGCTTTGACTTTGGGAAAGATTTTTTTCTTTTTTTTTTTTTTTGTTTTAAGTATTCATGCCATGTCCCTCATATCTTGCCCCCTAAGTTGTGTCTTCCTCCTTGACTTTTTCCCCTGCTTTTGCAACATCTGTGAGCTTAGTTTTGGCACCTTTTGGTCCTTTGCAATGCAGCTGATTTCCTCACAGCCTATTTTTTGAAGAGACTAATATTCCCAATTTTCTGCTTTTTCAATTGCATTTCATTTGAACCTATCTCCTTTCCAGAGTGTTTGTAAGCCTTTCTTTTGGGATTCGCAAGATTCCTTTTCCCTTCCCGAAAGGAAATTTCATTTCCTTTCGGAAGGGAAAAGGAATCATGCGATTTTAATGGGGACCAATAGAGGAATCTTTGGTGCATGTCCCTGCACTTGATGGCAGGCCATGCCTTTTGATGGCTTTGACTTTGGGAAAGATTTTTTCTTTTTTTGGTTGTTTTCTGAAGTGTTCATGCCATGTCCCTCATATCTTG